>JAAGKR010001043.1:132330-145944 GCA_011419295.1 Clarias macrocephalus
GGGGGGGGGGGGGGCCGCGCCCAAACACTATATAAAATCTAATTCGGAAAATCTAATGATAGCCCTAATAAGGATAGACTAGAGTCTGTGGGACATGAGCGTTTTACTCACCAACCATTATAGAGATTTTCCAAAAGCCACTTATTTAAAACGTTAACATATCAAATTTAACATGTGAAATTTACTTTCAAAGAAACGCCAAAAGCAAGTAAGCCTAAGCATGTAGTGAGCGTGGTTAAATAAAACACACAAGAACAGGATTACAGTTTGCATGTAACTTCTTTTTTATTTAGGATTAGACATGTCAATGTCAGAAACAGTAGTTAGTCTCACAATTACATTCAAATGTGCTGTTCACAATGCATTGCAATACAACCCTTCATCTGAAGCAATTGATATCTCATTAATTACTCTAATATTTATTATACAATATTAGCGAAATCTTTTGCACTTCAAAAGATTTCAAAATCTTTTAATCGTAGTCTGTACATATATTTTGGAACTCCTGTATAAAAGGCTTTTTAATAATGTGTACCTGAACAAAGCATGTGCAGCATGACCACACCATAAACACTATTTCCTGTACAACCCTGCCTTTTTCTTTTCATACTGATGTAGCGATGTAAAGAGAGAGAGAGAGAGAGAAGTAGATGGGGTGATATATTGATCTGAAACAGGAGCATTAGGACCGAACGAAAACATCTCCACTTTCAAATTCCAGTAATGCAGGAGTGGGGAAAGTGTCGGGAGAGTAGTGTATGGACCAAGAATTACTAAATAATAATAATAATAATAATAATAATAATAATAATAATATAATGTAGGGAGGAGAGAAAGAGAGATGCAACCAAATCTTAAATCATGTTAACCTGTTTATTTTATTCCTTCTTAGAGAAGAAACCTGACCATGTCCTACTTTCACTTCCATATCCTAACACTGCCGTATTCCAGTTATTTGATTAGAGTGTTACAGTGGAGAGTTCCTCGGAGCTCACGGAGCCTTTTGTGACCGTATTGGGTGAAATGCTGCCAAAAGGAGATGAACAGATCAGTAATCCAGTAGTCAGTTGTGGAAGTAAATCTTTCCAGTTTCATCATAGAATGAAATTGCAGTCAAAATGGCAGGTAGTATAAGCTCGGTAAGCAGAACCAGAAGAAAACATGTCTAGTAAGCCAAGTAAATCCTTCTCGAGTTCAATTATGTAACATGTAATACTGACGATAATCCATTACTCATATTTATGTTGAATAATGGCTCACTTTCCATCCACAGATTAGCTGTTGAGAAACAATACTGCATTTCATAATGTTTACTTTTCACGTTATTTCAGGAAAAAAAAAATGTTCAGAAGTGCAGATTTGCCCATAATGGGAAGAAGTGAAACTCCAGACCAGTTTCAGGTTTACTTCAGTATTCACTATATACATACACTTGAAATATTCTCATATTCCGTGATGCTCAGCACACAGCAAAGTCATCCATACTGGTATAGATATACGAGTGTAACATCCAGTTAGAGCAAGAATCCACTGTGCCAAACACATGAACAAGTCCATCCAGCTTATTCTTAATCAGGAGTAGCAGCTCCTTTTCAGGAATAGTAAACCAGGGAAATAGCTGCACATCTTCAAAAGCAGGAAGTGCATCGAGTACCTTTTAACATTTCAACCACTTAACAATGTTATAATGCAGATATTCTTGTATTTATATGTTTCGGTATTAAAGCCTGGTCCACAGAAATTGAAGCATGCCATTGCTTTTACGTGACGGATTCTGCAGTGGTCATGGGTTGGCATTATTTTTGGAGAAGCAGCGCTTGAGTGTACAGTCCACAGGCCCTCTACCTGCCAAATATGTTGTCATATTCCAGGAGGATCAGTTCTACAATCTGGTTCTGGTAGACCATATGGACGGCCATGTTGCCGGTTTCGGTCTCGGGTCGCAGAAGGGTCGGGCCGAACACGATCGCCACGCTCTGAGTTGTCATCCTGTTCGCCTCTCCGTGTTCTATCACTCTGAGGGAAAGGACAAGAGAAACAGATTTATAATCGGTCAACACATGAATGGCCACACATAAATAAATCACTGATATATTCAACTGTGTGATTAACAAAATAAACAAAAACAAGGAAAGACCAAGGTAGAATAGAATGTCTTTCACTGTGATGTAAACATACAAGTACGGGTTTAATGTTTTTCCAAGAGTAAAATGTCAGGGCATGATGTTTATGAACCAGCACTGCCTCTGTCTTCCATCTCCAGTTAGACTGGACTAAGAGTCATTTAAATGCAAATGGAGGCAAATGTCAGTGTTTGATATGGCGATGAAATCTGAACTCAGTCCCAGCACAGACCTTCACTGAGCGTGAGCGAGCAGGCTGCAGTGATCATAAAGAACGACTACACCCTCTAGCACACCACCTCCATCTACTCACCTTTTCCATCTAGCTGGCCACAGCAGGAGCGCGCAGTGTAAAAGATGTTTAGAGTGGCTATAAGTGACACTCAATCAAAATAATGGAGGCGATAAACTTGTTTGAAGATTACAGCCAGCTCTATGACCTTTCTCTAACACCGCAATTCGGTTTTAGAGACCCAATGTTAATTTTGGGCCACCATCGCAGTTAGTTACTGCCTTGTCCTCTACCTGAATAAGCAGATGCAAATTACAGATTTACAGAAGCAGGGCATTGTTTATTTCACTGCTCCAACATTACATGAATGCAAGCATGATTAACCGAGCTAAATATAACATATTACCTCCTTTGATTTGATGCAATACAAAGAAATTCTGTCTCCACTTCATTTTGAGCACAGAGAGGATTTAGAAACTTTTCATAAACACACAAAATGCCCCAATACAGGACTGCACAAATTCTGGCTACAATGATAACACAACGTATTTCCCCAGATACATTATAATTATTCATCAATTTAACAAGAAGAGTTTTATTGAACTTTATCATCAAACTAAAAGTATAGAACACAGGGTCTTCTTTCACATAGTGCAGTAAAAGTCTGTAACCTAAAGCAGAATAAAAGTGCTTCTTATAATAATAATAATAATAATAATAATAATAATTGTAGTATGAATATTTTTTAAAACATTATTATAACACTGAATGTCCAAAAATGAAAAAAAATTTATGCACAGTTAAACAAAGAGTACAGTAGTAAACGATAGCGAAAAAAATAATCATAATAAAAAAAGGGGGGGGGGGGGAGTAGTCCTTAGATACGTTTGCCAGTATTACTATAGATAAGGTTTAAGTAATGAAACACAATTAACTAAAAGCCTAATCACCATTAAAATATATTATTTTATGATTAATTCTGAAGCCCTCTTGTTATATCGCATTCCAATTTTTTGATTCACTGCCATCAGGGCTTCACCTTCACACTGTGTTCTGTGTGTGAGAGCATTTTATGAGTGTGTAAGAGGTGAAATACAGGTCAATGTGAGCACTACATCAATGACAACGTCACCGACAATTTGTCTCTTACTATCCTCTTAAATTATTAGTCCACACTGGAAGGCTTTAGACTTCCATTCCTTAACGTACTGTACATCTTTCCTATTAGATTCACGGAGATACTGGACGATGTGCTTTAAACTTAAAAAAAAAAAAAAAAAATCAATAAGCTTTTATATAGCACGGTTTACTCAAGATAATTCGCCTGTAGTCATGTGCCATTATACAGTATAACACAATTGTCAAATATGCTCAAATGCAACAGTTAGTGTCTCTTGTTTGTATACTACTTACTGCAGTGCATTATGGGATTCTGAAGTGCACCTGATAATTACCACTGTGCTAGTCTCCTTCCATGGCTACTAAAATTACATCGCTCTGGACAGTTAATAAGGAGGAAAATACCGCTCGCATAATGTACACAATAGGACTGAAACGGGAAGATCAGACTATATGAGCGCTTCATGCTTATGGGGGAGGTGACAGTAGTGAACAGTAAAACTGTGTGTACCCTGTGCATTTTTTAAATAATGGTATAAATGGCGAATGCATTCAAGTGTGTGAGAGTGCATCATTAAATTTTAAGACAATCTCAGCTACACTTAAAATGACTTGCAGAACCCCAAAATGCTGGTGCTGGAGATTAATGTAGGTACGATTATTACACAGGCAATATACTAATGTAATAACTCCAACACACCACACACACACAGACTATATAGCATCTAACATTTCAGTACCTGCAGTACTTAACATGCCGGTTAATCTTTATTTAGTTTAATCAGACCGGTCAACCTCTCTCCCCCTTTTGTAGACCATTTTCCAATCTCTCTCTCTCTCTCTCATTTTAGATTCCAGCATCACACCATGGTGTCATGAGGATGTGGTCTATCACCTATCTCCTTGCATATCCCCCCTCCCTCTGACCATCACCCAGTCTTTTCCATAATGATGTAGTTGGCCAGTGTCCAGATCTGTCTCAGTAATGGAGTGAGATAACTCAATACAGACGGCATAAACAGAACACACGCTGTACCCTACTCACCTCTAAAGAACATGAACATACGCACCTAAATCAATACTATGTTCCTTTCTCAGCCTTATACTCCATAAAACCAAATCCATTACAGTTCGAAGTAACACTTTAACCTCTAAAGGATATCAGATATAGGACGTTACCTTTTCAGATGTCTGAAGAGGACTTGCATTGTCTCCTGATTTGGTTTTGGCAGCTGCTTGATTAAATCTTTTGTGGCCTGAAGTCGCTGCTTGTAGTCTGAGTTTTCTGATGGGGAGGGAAAAAAAATTGTCAAAATAAACGAAACTGGCATTAGTGCCGACCTTTGATTATTTCTGACAAAACATGGTTTGTGGCTCCCTCTTGTGGCTATGAAAGTCTTTACAAATGTTTTGAGTGCACACAAAATCACACTAAATAGCACATTTTACGGTAATATCATTTAAAGATGTGAAATATGGTGAAATTTAGCAAATTATCCTGGCCTTGTAAACAGTAAATATATCAGTAATACAATGCCCTGCTGAAATTTCTAACCTAAATGTATTATAAACAGAGAGCTCATTTTACTTGCTTGGACAAAAAGACATTTTAGAAGGGCCAAATTATTGGCCTGCGTCACGCAACAAAAACGTGTATAATGAAACTGGGTAAGGACAGTGCTGAACTGTCGATTTAGAAGAAATGTTTTGAGAAAATAGAGAGAACACTTATTTGCTTGTTAAAGTTGCATTGTAAAAAACTGACAGAAGAAATCATAGCTATGTTTACACACAATGTGATGAGAAATCTCAACAGGATTGGGACAAACCACTTGTTACCATAAGAAAAACACTTGTTAATAACCATAATAAAAAAAAAAAGGCTTCAATTTGTTAGGAAGCAAAAAAGGTTGGATTTTATTGAAAAGGTCATGTGGTCTGATGACCCTATTCCAGAGCGATGGGTGTGTCAGGGTAAGATGGGATGTGCATGAAGTAATGCAGCTATTATGCATAGTGTCCACTGTACAAGTGTTGGTTCAGTTGGTCAGGTTGAGGCTCAGCAATACTATTTGGCAAAAAAAAAAAAAAAAAAAAAAAGAGTCAGCTGATGACCTGAATGCACTGAACGACCAACGTTATCACATCTACGGATTTTTTCTTTACCCGATGGCACGGGTTTATTCCAGGGCTCAAATTGTGAAAGAGTGGTTCTGGGAGTATGAGGAATCAATTTTCACACGTGCATCGGACAACACATTGTGCCCTGTAATCAGAGCTAAAGGCCGTCAACTGAAATCTTAACATGTGCAACTTTTTTGTGTTGGGTTGGCAGGGTATCTAATGCATTCAATTCACTGGAACAATTAAGTCGAAACATTCTAAATGTTCATCCATTCACTACTTTCTTAAATTATCATTATTTTACTTTACAGCAGATATGCGACAAAAAAAAGTCAACTTACTGATGGCATTAACAAAGTCATTAAAGTAGGAATAGGTGAAAAGGGGCTCTGGAAGCTCCCGGAAAAACATCTTCAGTGCACCAGTGATCACATGGATATCCTCCCATTTACTGTCTGCTAGATCCACCTTCTCATCTGTTTTTCACACACACACACACACACACACACACACACACACACACACACACACACACACACACACACACACACACGCGCGTACATATATGTATATGACAATTTACATCAGGGTAATTGTAGTATTACATAAATTATACATTAATTCAAGATATTGCTGTACAAAATGATGCTCATAAAAATGTGTTTAGTAACTGCATATGAGAACCGATTACAGAATTCTATACTCCAAGACAAATAACAGGCACACAGTAAACGCATAGAGAGACTGAAAGCACATTTATACTAAAGCTACATAAATACACACGATCCATACCATGATTGACAGCAAAGCGCAGTTTCTGAATGACAGCCAGATTTCCACTGACTCTGTATAATCCATCAACATTTAAGCCTGTGTATGTTCAAAAGAAAAATGTAATAAAATTTAATTTAACAGAGAGAGAGGGAGAGCATAACATATTTCATATTTAAACAATCTATATCTAAACAATGCATTATTTATTTATTTAAATCCATTAAGGATTTGTTTAATGTATAATATTCTTTGTCTTGTTCACTAAAGCAATCAGGTAAATTGAAATTCTCTTGTGCACCTGCGCTCTCCACGTGCTCAATACACATTCGGACAAAGTTGGGAACGGAGGTGTTCTCCCTGGAACAGAGACTGGTAATACTGCACCCAAACACCTGATCTGAAAAGAGAGGAGATGGAAGAACATGTAACAAAGGACTGAAAGTAAAAACAGTAACTGCTGATAAATGGATCATGCGCCTGTCGTCTAGTGATGGGTCGTTCATGAACGATTCGTTCCTTTTGAACGAGTCTTTAACATGACTCAGAACAACGAGTAGTCTCAGAGAGTGATGGAAACAGAAATGAGTAGTTCCCTGAATCTTCTAGTCCAAATCGTTCGTTCTTTTGTCACATGACTCCTATAGACGCTGTGCAGTGCAATATATTCAAAAGAACGAACGACTCGGAATAAAAGACTGATGAGAAGAACTGTTCAATTCTGTTTCCTGTGTAATGCACTACATAGCATCCATGATAGTCACGTGACAAAAAACTAACAATTCGGGCCAGAAAATACAAGAGGTGAGCTGCTCATTCTGTTTATCATATGTCCTTAGCTGCATTGTAATATTTTCATTACTGGAACTATAGTCAAAATGTGTGTATGTTGTGTTGGGTGTCTGTTTATTTAAAATGTAACATTTTATTTTATTTCTGATCAAAATAACGAAATGAACGAAATAAAGATTTGTTCATTTTGATGAACAAGATTCAAAGAACTGAGTCACTCGGTTTATTAACTGGCATATATCGTTCAAACTGCACATGTTGCTGGAGTGACTCTTCCTTTATAGTAACTCTTCTTCCTGTTTTTTCTATCACTGAGTTCCTGACAAAGGAGGGGTGCAGCCTGTCTAACATCCACAGATGGCTACAGAATGTTTATGCAGATGACACCATTGGCAAGAGCAGCGTGCACAGATGGATAAAGTAGTCTAAAGAACGGGAAACCAGCATTGAAGACAAACCACACAGTGGGGTACCATCAACTATAACCACTGACATGAAAGTGTGTTCAACAGTGCACACATGAAGTTTTTCAAAGAGGATTCAAGGGTTCGACGATTGCTCAAACGCATCACTTGTAATGGAGACAATGTCATAACAGTAAAAACTGTGCTTTTGTATAATGGAAGAGCATGCACCAGCATGTGTCATTTGAATGACCTACATATGCCAGTTATTAAAATGCCCACTTTTGCATTAATCTCAGTACAAACCTCATATAAGAATTGAGTGTTGATATTTTTAAAAATTGTATTACCTTTAATGTATCCTTTATCTCTGACGGCCTGTAAGGTCGGTCGTCGTGTGAGGAATTTCTTGAGCTTGACTCTTGTCTTCTTCTGATCGGCTGATTCCATAGCGCCACTCTTCAATGCTGTGAAACATTATTACACGTTAGAGCAAAATAAGTGTGTTTACATTTAATAAATACAGAGATTTATAGATGCTTTTCGATACCTTTGCTTTTTTTGAAATCTCTGTGTTCCTTTTCTTTGTCTTGTTTCTCTGTTCCTGGAGACTCAGGCATGTCCTCCTCAATAGCCTCATCTGACTCCCAGGCCTGTAACACACGCGATGAAGCACAGAAGTGATACCAGGGTCTGAGCATTAACTCGCGATTAATTAAAGTGTACAATGTCTCTTTTAAACGGAAGATAATGGTACTGCTCAAGTCACAGGTTAAGACTGCAATCTAGTATACAATACCAGTCAAAGGTTTGGACACTAGGTTACTTTAAGACATGAAGATCAGCTGTTCTGGAACAGTTCTTGCAAGAAAAGCGCTGTCCATGAATGAACTGGCTCTCATGAAGACCATCCCAGCAAAGCAAAACCACAACTTACCTTTGCTGCAGAGAATTAAAGTTAAAAAATCACCAATTAACAAACGGCATCTCAGATTAGAGCCGTTATGAAGGCTTTACAGAGCGCAAGTAGCAGAAACATCTCAATATCAACTGCTTAAAGGGAATTAATGCATATTTTGAATTCCTTCAGCAAATGTATGAAGAAATACCGGAATTGGGCGTGTCCAAAGGTTTGACTAGTAGTGTGAGTGTGTACTAGATGCGTACATGTGATGCACTTACATGTGTATTGATGACCTCAGTGAGAGCCCTGTACCAGTCTGTGATGACGCTGTCTATCTCCGACTGGATCAGCAGCTCTGTTCCCTGACGCGTCTTTAGCTGGGATGAGAAGGTCAACCAGGATCATTAGTCATGATTGGTTTGGTTGGATTATTTGCAGAATACAACACTGGAACACTTATGTTTTACCTCGATAACATGCTTCTTGCTGGACTTGTCTTTAGATGCCCACTCCACTGACCCGCCACGAAGATCCACAGCAAATTCTGGCTTCGACTGGTTTCCTCCAAACTTCTCAAACACAAATATGCAATTAAATGAACACACGCTGCATTAGATATTTTAGATCATCTGCACAAGTCATTAGTTCTCGTCTTCGAGTTCTCTCATGTTACTCATCTTTCACGTCTTTATCATTAGTGTTGCTGTTTCGTTATGAGGTGCTGCTCAACGAGGTTACTCGTCACCGTGACAACAAGCTTGAAATGCCAGATGTTAGTTGTGTATTAAAGGGAAGGTTTTACAATTAAAGGTAAAATGAGATTATATACTGATTACAAGCACCCACAAGGGTGTATTTTCACCATGAACATTTCATTTAAATGCCGTATATGCAGAGACATTCACACATATTTATTCCTCTTTTCAAACCACAAGCCAGGCTCTCATCTTAAAACACAATCCAAACATTAAACTAGATTTAAAACGTGGTGGCTGAAAACTGGCATGCAATACAATGCGCACATGGAAACGCATGCTAGTGTGTATGTGTGTGTGTGTGTGTGTGTGTGTGTGTGTGTGTGTGTGTGTGTTCTTCACAAGCGTTTCTAATGACATTCATGTCCACAATCTGAGTGAAAGGCAAGCAGAACAGAGCAGAGAAGTTAAAGTATGACGCAAGCAGGATGGAAACATGCAGTGAACTGGACAATCCATATGAGCAGCTCTTAGAACAGCTTATTAATTGAGCCTCACAGGGAAGTTTTCAAGAAACAAATCCCTTTAAAAATACTTTCTGTACTTATTTAGATAGCAGAAACAAATCAAGCCATATTAACTCAATATTAAACACTTTGCTCATATCTTTACCTATATTTAAGTAAACAGGTACACTAATTGTAAAGAATAATAAATAAAAAAAACTGTCCTAAGCTCTGCTCAGGGGTGACTGTGTAAAGAGACGCGCACATACAGAATGAGGCCCAAAGTTTTTATAGGAGACTGCAGGACGAGGCTTAACTGAACGCTTCCAGTTGCTTAGCAACGAGAGGAGGAGCTCAGGGAATGAGCCATTGCGGTAGTACGACTTTGAAGAAAAGAGAAGAGAAGAAAAGAGAAGAGCGAGAATGGTAATGTAAAAAAAAGATTCACAATCACAACATACACAGAGAAGGGAAAATGGAGAGATGAATAACTCAGGAGGAAGCCACCAGATGAATTAATTCTAGTTTAACACTAATTCAGCTCTCTGACATAAGCCACACCTGGCCTGCAAAGTTTACACACCCCAGTTAAAACTTGGGTTAAATGAAGATTTGTTTATCCCTAACTTATCACGTATTCATGCTTACATTTATTAAACACGCAGTAAATTGCAGAATTCAGTATGATTCAGTAACTTCAGTGAAGGTAACAGGAACAAGTATGTACATATGAGAAATTTAAGTTTAGGAGTTTAAGGGGTAAACTGCATGAAGTAACAGATACAATACACAACCGTATCACTCTCACAGTAAAGGGGACTTAACTATACTACAAATAAGTTTAAAGAATTGAAAAGAGCTTAGAGAGCAGGAGTGAACACACACCCAGCTGGTGGCGCTGTTCTGACCCTTAGCAAAGAGCAGCGTGGATCCCTGCAGTACCGTCCAGGACGATGTCCAGTTCTTCCTATACAGCAGGGAGAGATTAGAACCAACAAAACATAATTACACTTTTCTATATGGTGAGTTACACCACCTACAAGTATACAACCTGCAGTGCACAAATAACTACGATCTGAGGAAGTATCGTAATGCATTTCATTCTCTTTTTACTTCGTGTAGATTATAAGGAAACTGAAATCAGTAGAATCGCCTATGCTCGACTAAGGAGCAATATAATTCCATTCCTTAACTAGTATCAAGGCGCTCTCACAAAAGTGCAACAGTCGTACCATGCTGAAATGAATTGCGCTTGTCCTACCATACTCGCTCGTTATAATGTGCAGCACATGGAACAAGGCTGCGTCAGTGAATAACAAATTTGAAATAAATAAAGGCAGACATCGATCACTTTATATTTGGCAACCAATCATGGCTACTCATTAGGAAGCAGCGAGGGAATTTATTTAGATTTATTTTCATTAGAATTTCTCTATTTTTTCGTCAGACAGAATATGGAGCAGTAAGGTAAACCCGGGCTGCCTTGGCCAAAGCAAAAGTCTTTATTTCTCTCGTCATTATGAATAAGGCTCAGGCTTGTTGAGGGCTTCTACTATATTGTGCTATAACTTTTCATACTTAAATTATTCACACAGAAAATCTTTTAGAGACTTGATAATATTCCCACACTGCCAACGGTATGCCGATGTGGCTGTCGTCCCGTTTATTTAGCATTGTCACAATAATATCGGTTTGTGTGACTGACCGGTTGAGAGACAACCCTTCAGTAAAAAATTTGGTGATTATCGGGTGATTCACATCAGCAGCCAATCAATTGGAGCATACAAATGTATTTTACACAAATTGCTCCGTGTTATTTTGAGTGGCATCAATCTGGTAGGTGACGTGTAGTAGACAGTTTGTCACATCAGTTCCTTTCAGGTAGTTTGGATTGTGTCGTTTCTGTACGAGTCACAGCTGTTTTTACTGTTGTGGTCACCTGAACATGAACATGTATACAAGATAGTACACACCGACTGAGGCTAAAAGAGCGTCTTGTTTATGGTCCATTATGAAACTACAAATTCTGAAATATTTGCACTGGTATTGTCACTAGTTACACATTTTTGGATAATGTATTAAAATCTTGTTTTTTTTCCCCCCTGGCACCGTTGGAGTAATACTAAGAAAAGATGTATTCAAACTAGAAGTGAGGGAAAGATGTGAGAAACCTGCACTTCAGGTCAGTGGCTAATTAGCAATTAGCAATACTTACAGGTTCTCCAATTCCTCGAGACACATTATTTCAGTCATATTTCAAATAATGGCATGCGAATTAATAAAAGTACAAAGTAATATCTGATGTGATGTTTTCAATTCCTGTCAGTACCTGACTTTCTTTCCATGCTCAGTGATCTTGGTGACATTCAGGACTCCGCATTTTTCTGACAGCTAAAGAGGAGAGGAGAAAAAAAAAATAATAATCAGGAGATAATTAAATAACTTGCTAAATAACAAACATGCTTCATCTGCGGTATCTTTAGAGTTACTCTATGTCTATAAGTATAAAAGATCATGAAAAAAGTGATCTAAAACTCATCCAAGGAAGGAAAGCGGAATTCACTCTCATATATAAAATGAGTGTAGATTTGTTTTCCATATCTGTACCTACCAAAGTTGTTTCATGTTTGTTTTTTCTATGTATATTTAAGTGTAAAAAAAAAAGTTAAGAGCTCAAACTATAATAATTTATGACCGTTTTCTACAAATTGGGCATAGTTTTATTTTCTTACATACACACACAGGGTAAATGAGCCTAAGGTTATTTAGATCAAAAGAGTTAAACACACAAATATATATATATATATATATGCACATGCATTAGTATGTATACTAACTGTAGGGCAGTGTTTAGGTGAAGAAGGACAGGAGTCAGAGTCGGGGGAGTTAGGTTTGTTGGTCCCAGACTCCTAAAAACAAAAAATATGAAATAAAGATTGAAGTTAGTTGCATAGAGGTGGAGCATAAGATTAAAGGACGAGTGCAAAATAAGAAGAAAGGATGAGCGCAATTTGAGCCAGCCTGAAGGTTTGTCAATTTCCCTGGTTAGCTACACCGACAGCAGGGTTAGATGGCAATTAGTATTTAATTCAGTTACATTTTGCCAGGTCAATTTTATGCAGTTACATTTTACAGTTTCTCATCTTTGAGGAAAACCTAAAAGTAAACTTAATTCACTCAGTATGATAAAGAACGAAAGCCATGCAGGAAGTGACACACGTTCAGGCTACATCACAGGTTAGTAAAATCTACATGATTTAGTATTAATTGAGCAGCATCCTCTCATCTGTGTGCTCATACACACAAACACACACACACACACAACAAACACACACACACAAGCATGTGATGGAATGCATTTGATCAATTTGCTCCATTTCACTGATTCCTGGAAATACAACTAAAATCATGGGTGATTGTCATCTCTGATTGGTCCCAACTCATTGAAGCGATTGGGGCACTAACTTGATATCGGTACAATGATAGGCCGAAACCTCTGGAGAAGTGTCCCATGGTGAAGCGCCTATTTTTGACTGACAGCTGGGGGGAAAAAATTATCGTGCAGTAAATTATTTCACTGTGAGATTTTACTGTTACTGTTTTAAGTGCAGTATGATTCTATCCTCTGATCTTATTCATGTAACATTTCAGTCAAAACCAAAAGTCTATTGCTACCTAAAGCTACCTTACACAAACTCAGCTCTGTCCTCCTAGACATACACAACAAAAACCACTGGGGAAAATTAAGTCAACATTTTTCACACACACACACACACACACACACATACACACACACACACATACACACACACACACACACACACACACACACACACATACACACACATACACACACACACACACACATACACACACACACACACACACACACACACACATACACACACACATACACACACACACACACACACACACACACACAC
>JAAGKR010001044.1:0-57984 GCA_011419295.1 Clarias macrocephalus
AGTGATCCTGGAGAAAGATTGTTGAATCCCTGACGGCTCCTTTAACATTTTGATCTCTAGCATTTTAAAATTCATATTGTGTAAGGTTCAGTTTTTTTATTTATCTTGTTTTCTCTGTAGACTGTACTTGATTGCTTAATTTGATATTATTATAAGGTCTTGTAACATGATGCAAACTCTATGCCCAACTCTAACTTTATATGGTAACACAGCTTATATCCAGACGAATATGCAAACAGCTCGCGTCTGCTGGAACACTTTTGTTTGCAAAAACGATATTTCCTATCGTCTGTCTATGACTTACATTGTAATGACTGTTTTTTTTTTTATGTACAGAGATGTATGTGACACAGGGCAAAAAAACTTAAAGATGCTCTCTTTGTGTTTGTCTGTCTCTCCCCTGATTCGGGGGCCCAGCTTAATGCAATAATTCTTCTTTTAGTTCATCGTAAAACTAAACAATTAGGGCACTCTTCTTCTGTCCGATTTATATTTTAGTTTGTTTACATTACAGTGATTTCATTGCGCATCATTTCGTCTTTTAATACAGACAATTAATATCCTTTGATTTGACTTGCCCTGAACTCTTTACAAATATTCAATAACTATGAGAGCAAATGTAATCAGAAGCTAGAATGTAGGGATAGGGATGTAGTGTCTCCTGTTGCGTCTGCCGTTGCTAAGCAACCACGAGCCACATGCTGTATGGCAACAAGAAAGTTGCAGAATATGAATGGATTTCCAGCACCAAAAACCGCTTCTGCTAGTAGATTTCTTCTGGACAAGAATGAAAAAAATTGCAGTGTTTGGGTGCAATCCATCGCTTAAGCAGAAGAAAAACACAAATAATACATAAATGATCTACGAGGATAGTCGCACGGTTGTGTAGTATTTTGCACTCTAGCGTTGCACCTCCATGCTTCAGGTCTGTGTGCAGAAAGTCTGCATGTTCTCCTCGTACCTGCAGAGTCCAAAGACATGCGGATTAGGCTAATTGGTGTTCCCACATTTTCACCAGTGTGTGTGAAGGGATGGTGCCCAGCGTCCAGGGTGGGATTGGCACCATGTCCAGGGTGTACCCCGGCTTGTGACAGGCTCTAGTCCCAAGTGATCCTGTACAGGATAAGCTGTATAAAGTGAGAGGTTCTAGTGATGAGTCGGTCATGAACGATTCATTCTTTTTGAACGAATCTTTAATGTGACTCAGAAGAGCGAGTAGTCTTGGCAAAGCATCGCAAAACCTCCATAGATTATGTACAGGAAACAGAAATGAGTCGTTTTCTTTGAGTCTTTGGTCCGAGTCATTCATTCTTTTGTCACGTGACGCTATGCAGTGCAGCACACAGGAAACAGAATTGAACGCTTCTCCTCAATGAGTCGTCCAAATCCCGATTTGTTCTCATGTCACGTGACTCCCATAGACGCTATGAAGTGCAATAGATTCAAAAGAACGAACGATTCGGACTAGAAGATATGACGGTGAGCTGCCCATTCTGTTTATATTATGTTCTTAGCTGCATTGTAATATTTTCATTTCTGGAACTATAGCCAAAATGACGTATGTAGACCGTGTTGGCGGTGTTTATTGAAAATGTAACATTTTATATTATTTCTGGTCAAAAGAACGAAATGAACTAATTCACTCAAAAAAAGATTCGTTCATTTTGATGAACGAGATTCAAAGAACCGAGTCACTAAAATGATTCAAACTTCACATCAGTAGAGAGTTCTAGGAGAACCAAAAGGATGACGCTGATTGGTTGGTTCGTGTCACATGAACTACGCTGCTGCGTTCTAAAAAGGGTTTCTTTTCCCAGCATAAAAAAAAACCCCGCACGAGCGTCACCGTCTTTTAAAATAACGAACTTGACGCGACATATGAACGGCCGTTTAAACATCTGAAGCATATAATTATCTATTGCGACTGCGCTTTTGATGTTTTAGCCTGTACGCAACCTTGCTGCAGGTTGTTATTTGAATGTAATGTCACCTGGATTTCCTGGCACGTCGCTGCGCTCCTTCGGTCTTCGTCCAGCTGTTGATCGATTAAACTCAAACCGACACCGAAAGCCAGAAAAACGGCTCTGTTTCTCGGCGAGCCGCTGCCGATCAGCCTCCTGAAGCCGGCGGACTGGAGGTGCGCGGCGAGGCCGCTGAGAGACGAGCGGTAGTAGCGGTAGCGCGCAGGCAGGAAGGTCCGGGGCTGGAGGCTGCGGCCCGGCTGACTCACGCGCGGCCGCTCGCCGCGGAGCTTCACTACAATCCGGCCCGCGGGTTTTAAGATTCCGATTTGGAAAAGCGACCTGCCGAGTTCCAGCCCCCGACCGAGGGCGTGTTTCACCGACATGTTGTACTAAATGTCCCAAAAATAATAATCAAGAAAAATATCAAACACAACCTCTCCGCTCGCCGTGAAAGTTACTTATCAAGGGCAATGTTTACTCGACTCCTATTGGCTGAAAGGGCGCGTGTGTAATCACGTGACGCGCGATTACACTTGCGGCGCTTTCCACACAGCGTCGCTTTATTTATTTCTGTCAGAATAAAAAATAATTAGGGACTTAGACACGTGGTTGGAAGAGAAGGAGAGATTTAAAAAGAGACACAGAGGAAGAAGAAGCCAAAAAGAAAAGATAGACCAGGTGTGATAAAAGTGTGAGCTGTGAAGTGTATTATGATGTCATAATCCGGTCGCTGACCTGTCAGGAGCGATGATGCAACAGTTCCACTATAACCTGGGGAGCACACAATGGGGAGGTTCTGACAGCTCCTAGACACGTCCTTAGACCCTGAGCTTGCACCAAATACAGGCCTGACATCACAGGCAGAAGAAAGATGATGCAACAGTGACAGCTGCAACCAGATCAGAATTACAGGTCTGCATATTTGATTCGGCACAGATTTTATGTCAGATGCCATTTCTCTCACAAGTCGCTCCAATTTGTCCCAGCTTTGATCGACACTGAAAGTGCACACATTCGTCCAATTCTCCCAGTGGCTGGGGTTGGTTCCAAACCTGGATCACAGCAGCAGTACCGCCATGTGCTAGCTGTTAGTCCACTAGGAAACTTGATTTTGTCGTCTTATACTACAGCAATTTGATAATAATCACCATTTCTTTTTATTTATGAATAAATTAAACCATGATGTTTCCTGCGTATACCTTCCTAGTTTAGATAGTTAGCAAATCAAGACAGCTCCTTTCGTTACTTATGTTCTAGTTGTTTCTACGTTTGAAGTTAAAACACCACAAAAATGTTTCTCTGTTCTGAAGACTTTGCCTTCACAAAAGACTTATTGACTGTTACAAAGATTTGACACTGGAGACTCTTTCCATCTAGGACAAATAAGTGGCAAATATTGACAATTATGTACATGTCAATAAGTATATAAAATTTAACACCTGACTGATCAAACCTATAAAAGTATTTTATATAATTTTTATAAAATATTTTTCAATGTTTGGAAATAATAAAAACCTCTTAACAACCTCTTAAGAGTTTATTAAATAATGTTTATTTTATTTTAATAACATGCATACATGGAGGTTTATACATTTCAGTTTCAGTGTATACTGAATTTATAAATATATTAACATGCAAGTTTACATAAGATCCCGATTTTCATTCTCAAATGCCACCTGCATATTTGTTCAGTCAAATAATCTTAACGGCTGTCCTCAGTGTGAATCACTTTACTCTTCAGCAAGTCTTCAGGACCAAATGAGACAGGAAGCAGCTCCCCGGCAGTCATCTTAATGAAAGAGCCGTCCGGTTTGGACAAATAAACTTCCCAATGCAGGCCGAACTGCAAAAGAATGAATAACTTAAAATTACAAAACCAAGTACTTGTTAGGATGCAGGATTGCTTTAAGCAAGGCACAATTTTCTCAGTCTACTGCATAAAAAAAAATATAAAAAAAAACTAAAAACTAACCTCCCTCAGGAACTGTCTGCACCCACCACACGGTGAGATGAATTCATCCACCATGTCACTAGAGAGGAAAACAAAATATATATGAATTTAATATAAAAATATCTAGCAATATTACTTATAGATAACATAAAAGTAATACTTTTGAATTATTAGAACCTGGCTATAGCAATGGCTTTGAACTCTTGATATCCTTCTGACACAGCTTTGGAGATGGCGACTCTCTCAGCGCAGATGCCCAGAGTGAGGCAGGCGTTTTCGACGTTACATCCTGTATGTGGAACAAGCGAAGCAAAACATACAGCATTGATTAATCATTGCTGAAAAATGTACAGTTTAAAATTTTTTTGCTAACATCTCTTCAGACAAACTAGCAAACAGTGCTTGGAACAAGAAGTGATGTTGTAATTTGACTTTTTAGTATTGTGCTGAAATAACAAGACAAACAGTTATAACCAAGCTTATCTTTTAACAAGTGGTGTTCAGACTTGGGCTTATAATTAAATTTCTGGCATAAAACCAATTTTACAAAAGTACAGAAGACTTCAAGGACAAAACCGCGAGACTTGACAGAAATGTTTTACTGCAAATGAGACTCTTATCTGCGGTAAAACATTTGAATTGTGCAAACATTTTGAAGAAGGCAGTAAATCTGTGAATGATGCTTCTGGCCGAGGCGGCCCACTGCAGTCGCTCCCTTGAACATAAAGTGAGTGGAACTCCTGATGCCTGAACATCAGAGGATTTGTCTGTGGGAACTGTACACACACTCATTCACCAACACCACTTGCACATCACAGAAACTTGACTGAGAGTTATAAACACGTCCTTGTACCGTCCTGACCTCGCTCCAAGTCATTTCCACATGTTCGGGCCAGTAAAGGAATTCCTGGGAGGTCAGCGTTTCAGACATGAATCAGGTTTACTGAACAAAAAAATCTACCTTAATGGGGTCCAAGCACTAGTGAAACACTGGGATAAGTGCATTAGCGTAGGCGGTGATTATATAGAGAAATAAAGGAAGGTTTTAATCTCATAATAAAGCTGTTTCTCTCAACAATCCTGGTTGGACTTGAACACCCCTCATATTAATCTATCCATCCATACGGTTAGCTAAAACCCTGAAATATTAGTGTAATTATTGAGAACATTATGTCTTTCATCGTTGGACAAATGTGTAATTTTAGGCACACTCGACAGTTTTGGCAAATTTTATATTAGCAAATGTTTTCAGGCCAAAAGTGTAATGGATTCTAATTGTAATTCACATGGCAACAAGTGCCATAGTTTCAGTTCCCTACTACAATTACTTGGTAATTACTAATTTAAGGCTAGAAAGTTGTCCAGTTCCACATTTGCTACCTTTGTTTAGTGAGTGCGGCAGCCATTTTTAATAATAACTTAATAACTTATATACTTATATGGAAGCCTTGTCATATTATTGTTATTATTTTTTGGTCATAGAAACAATCAAAAATAACATGTGCTCATGTGTATCTGTGCAATTTCTTTGCCTATGTGACCCATTGTTTTTTATTTTTTGGTCAGTCATGTGTGGGTAGTTGGTTAAATTGAACCAAAACTCAGGACAGTAGAAAGCAATGTTCAGGGTAATCTAGAACAGGGGAGTCACTGATCAGGAAGGGAAGGTTTTAATGTTGTATTTCAGAGAGACTGGACTGGAAAGTCAACTTTAAAGGACAGGGAAGCCGAGGAAAGAGAGATCTCTAGGTGGCAGCGATGCAAAGTCAAGACAAGATCAGGGAAGGAAGCATTAGACGTTTTAAGGAAGGCTCGTCAGGAAAACCGGGTTTAAGAGGAGGGGAAATGAAGCGTACAGTTGGTGGTAATGTGACCAACCTACTGGATTCCAACAGACATTCAACATCAAAGACGTAGGAGAAGAAAACTTGCACACTAAAAGTGAAATGTGGCACCCTTACAGTAGACACATTGCATTACAGTCCCTCTAAGCTATGCAACATTTGTTGTATTTGTGTTTTCCCATGGCACAGATTTTATGTCCTCAGCTGTTTACATACAATAGAGCCAGTGTGGGTCTCACAGACTAGAAACAGCTCTTGGAATAATAGTTGCAGGCACAGCTGTGCTGATTATTAACATCAAACAGAGGAGCTTAGTGCTTTATACCTTCCATTTAGGAAACAACGCAAAACGTTGTACGCATTTTAGGATGTGCATTAATCCAATATTATTATTATTACCCAGCAAAATCCTTAGTCTTGAATGGGAATTTTGCAGTGTACTTTTCCTATTATTAATAGATGGACTACTGGAAAAAAAAATTAGGTAATTATTCATATTCACAGTAAATGATGGATGTAGTCCAGTATTACATTAGCAGCAGCACCAGTAGGAGTAGTTTTAGTCATAATACAGTAGTTACAGTAGCAGGAGCGGCACTGTTAGTAGTAGCTCTAGTAGCAGTACAAGATCATGGAAGATAAAACTGTCTTTAAGAGGCTGGGGAGATGAGAAAGTATGAGACCGACAGCGGTGATGTAAATTGAATTTACATTATTGAATTTGAATGTGAAACCTACAGTTGGCAGTGATGTAAACTACCGGATTCCAACTGCCATTAAACAACAAAGACGAAGAAGAATAAAAAGAAGAAGGTAGAAGAAGAAAGTATTACTACTAGTAGTTATAGAAGTTTTAGTTATATTAGCAGCAGCAGTAGTGGTAGTAGTATTTTTAGCAATAGTAGCAGTACTACTAATACTAGCAGTAGAAGAAGCAATAGTAGTATTAGTATTAGTATTAGTAGCAAACGTAATAGCAGAATCAATAGTAGGATCAATATCAAAATAGTAGTAGAAAAGTAGCATTAATAGTATTAGAAGTAGTTATAGTTATAGTAATTTTAGTAATAGCAGCAGTACTATCATTAATATTAATAGATGTAGTACTAATAAGTCTAGTAGAAGTGTTTATAGTAATTTTACTAATAGTATCAATACTATTATTAGTAGTAGAAGTAGTATAGTATAGTAGTAGTAATAGTTGTAACAGAAGTAGTTATATTAGATTTAGTAATAGTATAAACAGTAGCATAATTAGTTATAGTAGTTTTAGTAATACTAGCAGTACTATAAGTAGTAGAAGTATTTAAATGAGTTTTATTAATAAGTAATTAATTGATAACAGGAATAATTCAGTTCACGTTCCCTGAATTGAAATTTGAAAGTAAACTCTCCTTACCGGTAAAGACTGTTCCATCACTTGTGAGTAGAGCAGCTCCTACTCTGAACTTGCTGTACGGGGAGTAGGCGAATTCTTTTGCTTTATGAGATTTGAGAATTAAATCTTGTGGAGTGCTGTTGGCGTCAGCCATTGTAATGAGGTCTCGAGAAAGTATCCTGTGAAAGTATTCCTGCTCCAGCACAATCCAGGCACAAAGAGAAAGAGAGGGAGAGAGAGAGAGAGTGTGTGTGTGTGTGTGTGTGTGTGTGTGTGTGTTGATGTGTGGATATGCACGCATGCAGACTGACTAATGAATGATTACAGGAATAGGAACGTCACATTTCTCAGAGAATGTTGTAACACGTTGGTGACCGCATAATCTGGGACATTAGAAGGGACAGGTAGAAATGATGTATGACGCATTAGTGTCAAGCAAAGCTTGTTAGTTGACTTCAATTATAATCATTCATTCATTCAGTAATGACCGAAACGTTTGCAGGTTCATGAAACGGTCAGACGGGGCTGTACTTCCTGTGCGGTAAATTACGTTGTCACAATTACGTTGTCACAATTATGTTGTAAATCATGCTGTTACCTCATCACGTCCTCCATACTGGGGAAATTCCGTACTAAGGAGTGAAATGTTATAGTTACACTGTACAGTATTAGTAACAGTACAGGGTGGCTGAAAAGTAATTATCGTATTAATAAAGTTCATATTTCTGAAACTAATTTATTGGAACAAATTGTCCATGTACTTTATTACAAAGGAAAATTAAAGCAAATCTTTAAATGTCACCGTAGGCACCGGTGATGTCAACCAGCTTCCTTAAACAACCATCTTCTGGAGGAAGTTGTTTGTGATATTGCTATATAACCTCCTGAGCCTGCGTGCCTCCAAGTCCTCCAGGATGTTAGCTGGGACGATGCGGACTGAGTCTAGATCTCACTCCATGTGATTAATTTTTTTCTGTGGGGCTACGCAAAGGAGGAGGTGTACGGGACACACGGGTGTCCTCGCACACTGGAGGACTTGGCGGCACCACAGGTACATGCACAATTTGTTTCAATGAATATGGAATTTGTTACCAATTTTTAATACCTAGTTTAATTTTCACCCACCCTGTAGTAGGAGGTGTAGTAACATTGCGTCAAACTGTGTGGTATGAAATTTGTCATGACTGAAGGCATAAACCCAATTCACATTTACAGAATCCTTCAAACATAGTATGGTGATGAGACTATAGCAAAACATTTGAATGGTGCAAATATTCTGACTGGTGCAAATCCCAGCCAAGGCGGCTCGGAGCAAACTGGCGTCTTTCCCGTGAACATTCAGCGAGTAGAACACCTGGTCCTTGAAAATCGACGCATGACTTGTTGCCAACTTGCGGAAGAGATGTGAACTGTACACATAATCATTCACCAACACCACTTGCACATTACACGAACTCCGCTGGAAGTGATTATGACATAGTCTCCACAGTCCTGTGCTCGCTCCAAACCATTTCCACGTGTTTGACCCAATAACGTAATTTCCTGGAAGGGCAGCATGTTACACATGAAGCAGGTAGTCTGAATCACTGGGATAAGTGCATTAGTGTAACAAGGGATTACTAGTATAGTCTTCTAATAAGTTTTTATTTAAACAATATAGAACCATCGATATAGAATAATATCAGAAATATCCAAAGTACCATTATTCAGTGGAAAAAAATTCCCACATTAAGAGTTTTTTAAAAAATTTTTTTTACATGAAATCATGTGTGCTACAATTATTGGCACCCCTGAAATCAATACTTGTTGCCAACAAGACAGCACTTACTCACTCTGACTCACTCATCTTCTATACCGCTTTATCCTATATTCAGGGACGTGGGGGGGCGGTGGTCGGGGGGACTTGAGCCTATCCCAGGAGGCTTATGGCACGAGGCGGGGTACACCCTGGACACGGTGCCAATCCATCACAGGGCACACATACATACACTCACTTACTCATTTACTCACTACTTGTAATTTGGGAACGCCAACTAGCCTAATCTTCAGGTCTTTGGACTGTGGGAGGAAACCGGAGTACCCGAAGGAAACCCACCAAGCACGGGGAGAACATGCAAACTCCATGCACACAGAGACGGGAATCGAGCCTGGCCGGGAATCAAACCTGGTGCAAGGCGACAGTGCTAACCACTACATCACTGAGAGATCACCTGATCTCCTCTGATATCTTTCACAAGATTGGAGAATACAGATAGCGGGATCTTTGGCCATTCCTCTTTGCACAATCTTTCTAGATCATCCAGAGTCCTGGGTCCGCCTCTGGGGACTGAGATGGCCATGAGAGGAGCTTGAGCTTTCGTGTCTGCTGTCTGATTTCACCACATGTTTTGGGTCATTTGAACCATCTTCAGATTTCTGACAGAGGTCATCAGGTTTTGATTTAAAATGTCATGGTATTTCAGAGGGTTCATGATGACATGCACACTAACAAGTTTCCCAGGGCCTTTGGAAGAGCATCACAGCATCACAGCATCACAGATCCTCCACTAAAACTCCACAGTGGGCATGAGGTGCTTTTCCCCGCATACTCAGCTTTTGTTTTTATGCCAGACCCACTTACAGTGGATCTTAGTCTCATCTCACCACAGCACACGATCCCAGTTGAAGTCCCAGTACCGCTTATCAAGCTCCAGACGTTTATGTTCGTAACTGTAGGTGAGAAAAGGCTTTTTCATTGCATGCCTCTCAAACAGCTTGTTGCCATGTAGATAGTGTCTGGTGGTTGTTATGGAGATATTGTGACCCCAAGATGCCACTGTTTGATGCAAGTATGGAGATTTTATTACTTCTCTTGCCATCCTCCTCACTGTGCGCAAGATAAACTTGGGTCCTCGTCCAGCCTTGTTTTCCACAGTTCCAGTTGTTTAAAACTTCTTAATGATTCCTCTACTGGAGTGGCTATTTTCTTGTAGCCATTGTCTGACTTATGAGGGTCTGACTTACTTGAAAGCGGTGTTCTCTTGTCTTTCCCATTTTGAAGAGTGGATAAGAGAAATACAGTAGTTTATGTCGCATTTGATGCATACTGTTATTCCATACAATATTAGCAGTAGTAATAATATTAATAATATTAATAGTAGACGTTCTAAAATGTAAAAGTAGTAGCTTGTATCATTTGGCATCACTGAACATATTGCAACTTTACATTTAACTCATATGTGCCAATATTCTTTAGAAACAATAATCCAGAATCTCATTACCTTAAGAGATGATGCGTGCTCAGCTTTTTACTGACCGTGAAGTGAACTGATCATGTAACCGAATCAGCCCTTGGATGACCTTGACTTGTCCGATATTAACAGCAGGTACGTGTTTTGGATCAGGAAACACAATGTTAATGATTAGAAATCAGAACACTTATTACTCTTTTGTGTTGGTGAAAAAGTGCTCTCTTTATTGACAGACTCTCAGGAAGGCCCTGAAGCCATGGTTATATAATAACGAACTCGACCGAGTCAACCAGTGATGAGTGAGCGTAAAGACAGTTCCATCGCTCCTGCTCTGATCTACTTGTAGCTGTATGGAGAATAATAATGTAATAATTCATTATATAGACATCTGGTGAATGTCTTCCAGGTTCCACATCCTCCTTATTTTCCTCTCAAAGCTTTACACATAAACGAATGAATGACCGTGTATGTGTGTGTGTGTGTGTATTGTATGTATGCAATGGCTTGACCACAGTCGTTTCCATGTTTTTCTACCATGATCTTGTTCTTCAACACCCCTAAATAACACATTTATTAAACCTGTATCGAGATAGAAGCAATAATCAGCTTTATGTCCAAAAATTGTGTATAAAAATGCCACTGGGTGGCATATGATCATGTTCACACATTAACCAGACAGATTACACATGACAGAAAAGAATGAAATGAAAATGTGCTTCGACGTTATATGATCATTAATCTAGACCCTGCTGTGTCAGCAGAACTCACTAGCCTTTAATTAGTTAATGAATTATACATGTGGATATATGCCAAGGCTGTTTTTTTATTTAAATTCTTCTCCCAGTCCAAGCTAAATTATCATGATTCCACGATTGTGTTGTCGTCTCTACATTAGTCCCTTGTAATCCAAGACTTGGCTTTAGTCTGGAACTGAAACCTTCCCTGATTATTCTTTAGGACTGATTGTCACTGATGGTCGAGAAGATCCACTGGTTGTAATTCCTCACTTTGGTGTAGACGCCTGGGTAGTAGGGATTGGCGCAGCCAATTCCCCAGGACACGATGCCTTCCAGATAGCCATTGCACATGAGGGGCCCTCCTGAGTCACCCTGTAGAAAACACACAGACATATTTTGCTTCCAAAGAACCAGACTCTTGTGTTTTTAATGTAGTCTTATGAAATAGGCTTCCTGAAGGACTTTTTCGTGTCTTGTGTTTGGCAAGTTCTTTTTGTCTCTCATTTCCAGTCTAGTCCACACAGAGACCTATGAATCATTCAAGTATATGAAACATCTAACTCAAGGAATGAACCGGTGAGAAACAAGTGCAGATGATGACAGATGATCGGGCCGGTGATTAGTACACTGATGATGCTCAATGCTGAGGGGTTGGAACTGACGAGAGGAGAAATGAGGTCACTGCAAAGGTTGTTACATAAATGACCAATTTTTAAACGGCACTTTTTTAAAAGGCACTTTGCAGCAAAAAATCTGTTCCCATTTCTTTAATGTAATATGCATCATTTAATTGAATCAAATTTAATATGAGGAAATGAGCTGTGACTCAAGACTTCTGCACAGGACTGCCTGCATCTACAGTATATGAAACCATTGCATGTTGTTGCATGTTGTGCATACTGTGCTGTCATACCGTGACCGTGTCAGGCGCCAGGATCTTTATGCGAGCTGCGGGTAAACCTCATGTATGCAGGCATATGTGGGATTATATATATATCATCTTTATGCATTATTCTGATAGACTGAATGAGTGTTACGTACATGACCTACAGTACTATTAACATAAAAAAAAACTTCCACACACAAAATATTACTATTATATCAAAGTCTGCAATAGTTTGTACAGTAAAATACTCTCCTGCTATTATATTTCTAAAAAAAAAAAAAAAAAAAACTATCACTTCAGTTATTGTTTTACTCATTTATACCTCCTACAATATATCTGAATGATGGAACAAATTAGGATTGATTCATTAAAAAGCCCGTTAGATTTAGTTTTACTGTTGGTGGGAGTATTCTGTCACTGTGGGTCTCTTTTATGTTTTGGATTTATTAAAACCGGAGATCACATGGACAGTATGAGTATTTTTAATTGCATGGTGATTTAGAAGGTCATATTTTGGGTATCATCTGAATGCCTGATACTTTACGCACCCTGACATCGTCCCCCCTGAATGTAAAGTTTCTCTACTGGTTAAATTTTTGTATCTGTGCATATGGAAGCCTATGATTATAGAAACCACTATGAATTGTGATCCCAATCAGCTATAATTATGAGTTTTTACAATAATCGAGATTTACTTCACTTTAACTATGGGAGCAAATGTTATTATGGTGTCTGTTGAAAATTGTCTAGACAGTTAAAAGGGTCTTTCCTTGCTGTAGCTCTAGTATTTATTCCACGATTCAGTGTCCATGATAGAGTCTTAGGCTAGTTAAAATAAGGTTGGCCTTACTTGGCAAGAGTCTTTGCCTCCGTAGCGAGATCCGGCACATATCATGTTCTCGTTGACCCTGTAGGAGTAGTAGTTCTGGCAGTTAGGGATGTAATCCACATCCACAGAACGGAGCACGGAGGACAGGTAGAAACTGTAGATGCGTGTGACACCCCAGCCGCTCACTGTACAGGTTTTTCCAAGAATTAGTGGCGGTATGCTGGTATCTGGTAGAGGAGCCGGCTGGACATTCGCGTTTAGAACAGCCGGTTGGCTCAGCTGTGAAATATAGCATAGATATACATTTTATATGGAAATCCAAACACCTTGACTTTTGAACACGAAGACACAATACAACCAGACTTACTTCCTGTCTTGTTGGAATAATACAAGAACTGTACCTTTTTAAAAAGACTTTTAGGTAATGTTTAAGGAACAGCATGCTTTTGCCTAAAACTGGCATAACGAGTCACAGTAACAGCTGTAGCTTTAGCAATAAATGAGAGGCTGATTGACAAACCTAGCGAGATTAGCAAGTGACTCAGCGGTTATTAGAAAGTAAAATAAGGGGTATGTTTAAGAGTTAGCGATATTAAATAGTTAGTGTTGTAATTTCAAATAACCTAAGCTTTTTAAGATTAATGCTAAGGTAAACAAATACCTACAGTATGTATGTCAGGTCTATACCCAACCCAGAATCCTGTGCAGCCTACAAACATGACAAACAATCAAGATGCAGAGAAACTCATCTGATTATTGACCTTCGTTTAATTTCCTGACAATGTAGCATTTAACACAATTTATTCATTTGTCATTTCAATGTACACGTCTATGCTAGTTTGCTAATTTATTTAAGTTCTAAAAGTGTTTTGAAAATGTCATTTCTTATTTTTCTGGTAAAACTGGGAAAATGATACACATACAAACATTTACGTTACGAACTTTCGAAGGTACAGTATGAACATGCTTTCGCATATGTAGGGAAAAAAAAGTTAGATCATGTGTCCAGCGTACATTGAGAGAATGGAGCGAGGTAAAAAGATGGCAGACATTGCTCGTCCTTTTAACATGAACGGTTCAACCATCAGGACAAGATCATGGAATATAGTTTTATACTGTGTATAGCCACCTAGGTGTTAGTATCCTAGTACTTAGACAATGTTTGTTGGACTTACGAACAAACTGGACTTATGAACGAGCGCTCAGAACGAAACTCGTGTATGTTGGGGAGTCACTGTATTTCTATTTTATACCTGCAGTTTTGGAGTCGCTCTGGCCCAGTTATCTACACATCACAATTTGGCTCCTGTGACAGTAGCTACATTTACAATATCTCATTACAGTCGTGCCTGGGAGTGAGTGGGATATAATAGGCAGTATATAAAGTGAACATTTTGCTCCTGAAGTTGACCTGCTGGAAGCAGAAAAAATGGGCAAGCATAAGGATTTGATCGCTTCTATCAAGGGCCAAATTGTGATGGCTAAAGGACTGGGTCAGTGCGACACCAAAACTGTCTTCTTGTTGGATGTTCCTGTGCTGCATTAGTCACAACATAGTAAAAGTGATCCAGGGAAGAAAAGCAATGAACCAGTGACAAGCTCATCGCTGGCCCGTGTAGTCCGATCCAAAAGAAAATCTACTGTACCTCAAATTGCTGAAACGGTCCGATGTTGGGTCCGATATAAAGGTAAGACAGGACACACTGTTATGGTTGCAAAAGGGGAGACCTTTCAATATTAGGCGGTTGGTCGAAATGTTATGGCTGATCAGTGTATTGGGGAGGTGGTATTTTTTTTAAAGAACCATTTCGCCATTAGATATCATGAGGGTGAGTCAAAAATTATCCGCACTCTGGTTATATTAAAACTTCTGATACTCTAAGGAAGGTAAAAGTATCTTAAAGAGAATCATTACTGGTGACGAGACATGGATTCATCACGACGAGCCTGAGAGTAAACGGCAGAGTATGGAACGGAAACATCCTTAACCGCCGATCAAGCAACAGTTCAAAAGTCAATCATCAGCTGGAAATTTGATGCTTACAGTTTTCTGGGATTCTCAAGGGCCGGTATTGGACCATTATCAGGAAAAAGGTTCAACAATCCACAGTATTTGTTACAGTGAGAATCTTATTGAAGAGCTGAACCACAGATTAAACACATAGGACCTCTATCCAGACGCGTTGTGATCTTGCACGTCAATGCACGTCCGCACACTTCTGCCCACACTGTCGACACTCTGTGAAAACTTTGTTTTAAGCTGTTAAAGTGTCCTGCGTATAGTCCTGATCTCGCTCCATCAGACTTTCACCTCGCAACTCAGCTTAAAACGTTTTTTAATGAGCGAAAGTTAGAGAAATTTTATCGAAAAGCAAGGAGATTATGTTGAAAAATTATATATTTAAATAAATTCTACGGCCATATACAGTAGTGCATATAGTTTTTGACTCACCCTTGTAGATTGGCTTTCCCCCAATAAATCATTTTACGGGCTTAATTTTCACTCTGGATTTGTAGACAGCCTTTGTGAATTTGGCCAATAAACATAAGAACATAAGAAACTGCTGACCTTCAGGAGCATGATGTCACTATCATACGTTCTCGGGTTGTACATGGGTTGGGATATGATCTTGGACACGTTGAACACTTGCTCAGTTTTGTCCTCAGCGTCCAGATTATGTGCGCTCAGGACCACCTGAATGATGTTGGCCCTATCCAACAGAGAAAGCGCCAATGAACTCATGATCTTGACCTTGAAACAGTAATGTATTCGATAAGCCTTTTCCACCATGATATTTTTGTTACTTTTATGTTTTACTTTCAGGAGTGAGCAGTCACATGGGCTAATAGAACAGAGAATGGACATGTTCATTAATATTAGGGTGAAAGAGTGGATTGAATAGGGTGGTTTGCGTGCACAGAGCTTTAATGTGGGCAGGTGCAAAAAATGTGTAAGCTGAAGCGGGCAGGATGAATTCAAGAGTGTGTACAGAAGTTCTTCAATAGTAGGAGTGCTTCAATAGTCTTTGCATGACTGGTTAGGATTGGTCAAGGGAGAATGCATTAGCAGGCAGAATTAGTCAAATTTTATGCAGGAATGAGAATCTGTAGTTACAGCAAGTGTGTCTGCACATATGGGTGGCACAATTGGTTAAGAGAGTCTATAAGATCTTATTGGATGAGAATATAGGCTGGAGCTAGTGGGATTGATATTTTCTGCCCGAGAAACGTGTGCAGGCTCCACTAGGGCAAATACCTCCAGTAACTAGTGATTGTAAAACTGAACTACTTTTTTTTTTTTTTTAAAAGACCACTTGATTTAGTGTTAGCGTTAGTGGCTCAATGGTAGGTTTCTCGCCTGCCATGCGGAAGGCCCGTGTTTAATTCCCACCCAACTCCCAAGCCCGATGAAATGGGAGGGTTGCGTCAGGGAGGGCGCCCGGAATAAAATCTGTGCCGAGTTCAGATGACCCCTCAATGGGAGCAGCCGAAAGACCAACAACATCTTGCTTTACTGAGCACTAAATAATAATAAAAAAACCCTCTTTTTGCTAGACTGTAAATTAAACAGTGAACATGACTGCAATACTCACGGCCTCCAGCAGTGGGCAGCAGAGACCACCCATTGTTGGTGGATCAGGATTCCTCCACAGTAGTGACTTCTGTCATACTGAAGAGATGCTTGGAACTTAATCGAATGAGGCACAACTTCTTGGCCCCCAATGATCCTTTGGGTCAGCGAGTCTAATGGACAAAAAGACGGTTGAATTCACAAAGCAAGCTGAAATGAGACCTACAGGTGATCACCATCTTCTATGTACTGGGATTTATAAAGTCTAATAAGTTTTATATCTCACCAGTTATAGTATTCTTGAGCTATAGAAATATATTAGTCATGAAAGCATGTGATTTTATTACTGCTCTTTGCATATCAGAAGACTTCCAATTGTACACCAGATATAAAATTGACATTTAATTAAACAGAAAAGGAAAGAGCTGTTTAAAGACCTACCTCGTGTCATCATAGTCAGGACGAAGATCACTTTGTGCCAGACTCGAGCCATATCGTTATCACCAGCTGTTGAACAAACCAGTCAATAATAAGAGTAATAATAAAAATCCAAATGTCATGCAAGCAGAAAGCGTGTCATTGCATGATTTATGAAGACGGCTATGCAGACATAGCACGGGTTCCCATTTGTATCTTTCATAGCTCAGTGTCAGTCTGATTTATCTCTCTGTGCATTTGAAAACCAAGGCTTTTGTCGGTCGAGTGTAGTTCCATTACGGCAAGTGATGCGAAATAAAGAGTACGCGATCCATCATACTCCACGCGCGGAAATTTAATGTGACTTTTTATACAGAAATTTATCACAATAATTTTTAAAGACTCACCACACACAGTCGTCTTGGGATATGTGCAGATAAGACTGCCCGAGCTTCCCATAACGCTTTTATAATAGAACCGTGTCTTTTGTGCATAGCTTTTGTTAAAAGATTGTGTCGTCTCCGAACGAACTACAGGGATTGACCTAGTACATGACAAAGCGGAGGAGTCCCCTGGTGTCCAGTGACCAATTCGGAGCTTTCTTCACTCTCACGCTGATGACCGTGGGTGTTACCAGAACACGGGAAGAGACTGAAGTTTTCTCCCCGGAAGAATACATGTTTTTTTACTTTAAAACAATTGCTGGTCGTGGAGCGGGCGAGCGTGTTTATGGGAGTTCCAGGGACATCAGCTCGATCCTGAGATTGGGTTACACTCTGTATGGTGTGTTGCCTGTCTGCCTGGGTTTCTGCCAGGTTTTCTGGTTTGTTCCCAACTCTTAAAAGTAAATCAGTCATTAAAAAAAAAAAAAAAACTCTTATTTGGGGTTCTGAGATGAACCGTATGCATAGATGTATGGCAAAGGAGAGCATTTGAAAGAGCTTGTACTGTATGCCCAGTGTTCCCATAAGCGCCAGATCTACCATGAGAAACCAGGAGACGTTTGTGTTCAGACTCTAAATAAATTACAGTCTATCAGTACACAATTTTTAAGTCTATTTTTTTTTGGTGATCTCATACTGGCAGGGTCTCACAACCTTTCAAGAGCACCTGAGAACCCTCAGAACTCGAGTTCCCATCATTTGCTAGTCTGCCATACATCTACCTTCTGAAACCATGCATAATCCTGGGTGACCCAGAAATCACTGTTTTTTTTATTTTTATGATGCATTACTATCATTACAGCAAATGAGCCCTTTCGGCTTTGTGAGTATTATTTGTAGCTTGAGCGACTGCGTGTGTTGCTCGAACCTTGTAATTAGTTGTGTTTGCTCTTCCTACAACTACTCTATCATGCCATTGTTTTGAGTCCGCTGGTTTTATTACTGATCAAATAACAATATTCTCATTTTGTCACATGGAGGTGCTGGTGAAATGTACATCGATCAGCCACAACCCTAACAGCCCTGCCAGGTGAACTGAATAACATGGATTATCTGTATAAATAGAAGAAAGGTTTTGTCAGAACTCTTTCAATGATATCTTTACGTTTCATACATTGGAGGACCCGAAACCAGTCCGAGGAAAAAAAAAAAAAAGATTCTGTCTGTTTGTATGTCTGTATGTCTGTATGTCTGTCCAGCCAGATTGTGTCACAGCATCACACAAAAATGGCTGGACAGAACGTAACGGAACTTTTGCAGTACATAGATATCAGTTATAGAATTAATTTAATAATTAAATGTAAACAATGTAAACACACACTTTCCACAATCGATATTAATTAGAAAAGCTAAGCTGAATATTTTTACTGGGATTTGTTTATATTTTCGCTGAACTCATTTTAAAACAACACGTCATCTCTTATCCGATCTACAGTACTTTTTTCGATTTTCGATTCACTCTCTGATTACCGAACAGGGTGTGTGTCTGGCTGATCAAAAAAGAAGTACAACCTGGTGTAAACAAGGCGTAAGATACCCAACCTTATAAAAATGGGATTTCTTTGTATTAATACTGTAAGTTAGGCAGAGAGGTCTGCCGTACAAAAAGACATGGGCTTCATCCTGAAATAATAATATCACTGATTCCTTTAACCTTTTTTAATCTATTTCTACAAACTCGTTTCTTTGTACTTCAGCTGGTCAGTTACATACTAGTAAACTGGTGACAGGATCATTTGCACTCCAGGCTTACCCGTCTGTGGCTGGATGGATGATCCTGTCACCAATTTACTAGTTGATAATCAATGTTACTCACTTCACCTGGCTGTGTTTATTATTATTATTATTATTATTATTATTATTATTATTATTATTATTAAATGAGGTGCTACTAAAAGGTAAACCAGTCAGCTACAACGGTAACATCACTGCTAGGTGAACTGATTAACATCGATTATTAATTATATACCAGTAACCTGGTGACAGGATCACAGGCACTTAAAGCTCACCCTTGGCTCTCGGTTTCGATCCTACAGAAAAGCCAGTGCAGCACAAATCGCCGAAAAAAGTCAACTATGGCTACGATAGAAAGGTATCAGAACCCGCAGTGCATCACAGCCTACTGCGTATGGAGCTCAGCAGGCAAAGAGCTCGAGGCTGACACTTGAACTAAAACACGAAGACACGGGCATCCCTTTAATTAATTATTTAATTCCCTTAACTGCCACGCCTTGGCAACCCACAGGACACCCTGCGTAGATCAGTTGGTGGAAACTCACAGCAGGGTTTGTCTTACTACCAGCTCCGAATAGAACCAGAAATCGACCAGAGCTCCCGCCTTCGTTTGCAACGGGTTAAAGACGCCTGGTAGATGAAATAACATTCATATATCATATAAAATAATCATATAAAAGTGATATATTACAATGCGGATGCAGGCATTATGATTCAAGTGCTTTGCTTCTTAAACATATCAGGGATTCAATCCGATATGGTTGTCTGGAGAGAAAAAAAACAAAGTGTTATGTCTTCCAGACAAGTTCCCATGAGAGTCTTGTTCTCAGACAGACACTGACTGTTTATTATACCGTAGCACCTCACATGGTGTATTTCACTTCTTACAGTTCATTTTAATATTGCTGCGTGCTGGTGATACAGTGCTGGATTTTGATCTTAAACCTCATTAGAGATTCACGCCCGAGAGTATTGTCTGAGATATCTTAAAGAGCTTACAGTCATAGTCTCCTTTAATGTCGACGAATCAGACTCAAAATCCGCTCACTGCTTAGGAACGTAAATGGGAAAGAATATGTTTCAAAGGCTAGTGGGATTCAAATAATAAATCAGAGAGCAAAACTGTAAGTAATAAATAACAGACGTAACATAACAGACAGTATATGAAAGAAAAGGATGAATATCTGTGTCGTTGTTAAAACCCCCTGTCGGTTACTCAGGTTTCTGAGATGTATATAAGCGAGTGAAGTCTAAATATCTAAAAAAAAAAAAAAAGGTTTGGCTTTTAAACAAGCAAATGTTTTAGTTCTTTAGGCAAATAATCAAATAAATGTTGAAAATAAGATTACAGTACCTCACTCCAAGCCATTTCCACATGTTTGGGGAATGAAAGGAGTTCCTGGGAGGCCAGCGTTTCAGACATAAACGCATATATATATATATTTTTAACCTGCACCACTTGCACATTACCATGACCTTGCTCCATGTTTGGGCGATTAAAAGAATTCCTGAGCAGTCTGATCATTGCTCCGGCGTACTGAGATTTGCCAAGCGCTAGTGAGACCCTGGGATAAGTGCATTAGAGCAGCAGGGGATTATATAGAGGAATAAAGGGAATCTTAAAAATAGTTGTAACTGTGTTTCGTTATTCTGTATAATCAAAAGTCCCTGTTTGATCTGAACACGTACACACGTGTACAATATATCAGTAAATACTTTAATATTTAATCAAATTGCACTGTATTAATATTATCATGACTCATGTTCACATCCGTGGCACAGTGATGTACATGCAGCACAGGGCCGAGAGGTTTGGTGTATCGGGCGGGTAGCAGTTGCACGTTTTCAAAGAACCTTGCGTCACATTCCAGGATTGCAGCAGATATTTAACGTCGCCCCGAGCTGAAACGTGGAAAGTGGGTCAGTGACGACGTGTTATATTGAACACGAATCTTTAATCTGTGTATGGTCTGTAGGAGCCCAGGAGCAGAGCGGCGGGCCTACTGTAAAAACGCTGTGGTCAGCACCCAGGGGAATGAAGCATGCAATAGAGATGGAGGGAGAGAAAGAGATATTGTAGTTGTAATGACGAAAAAAAAAAGAAAAAAAAAAAAAAAGAAAGAAAGAAATGAAATGAATGAAGCCTCATGTGTCAGGCTCCGAAGGTGGATATTAGTGACACCCTGTGCGGAGGAGGTGTCCAGGGGACGCAAGAGGGATGAAAGAGAGTGTCTGAGCTGAACACTGCCTGAGTTTATGCTTTGCTTCTGTTGAAACAAGAGGTGACGGGGGATCTGTTTCAGATTCAAGGGGTGTAACCATGTACAATGCCCACTACTGTCCTTAACAATTTGTACCCTCTCATAGTATGAAAATCGATCCCAATCGAATCTCAGCGGTTGGTTTCCTCGTAAAAAGTGGCCGTGTTCAATTTACAACGCGATGCGATGCAAATTAGGCTTCATCCCAAGCAGAATGAGCGGAAAGCACAAAGCCAAAGGTCACAGGCGAGGTTAAGAAAGCTACGTTTCAATTATATATTGTTTCGTGCCCTCGGTCTTCCCGGTGTCCATGGAAACAGAAATCGGAACTGGGAAACCTGAGAGCGCTGAAAGAATCCTTCCTTCACAGAGCAATCAGAGTATGAGGTGGAAAGGTTCCTCTCGGTTCAGCCTGGCACCTGTGGATCCCCCCCCCCTCTCTCTCTCTCTCTCTCGCTCCCTCTCTCTATGTCTCCCTCTCTCTATCTCTCTCTTCCTGTCTCCACTTGCAACATGAATCTGCTGCTCACCTTTTTGCTTTGCATCCTGCTCGAAGTTCTCGCCATCACCTGTAAGTAGAGAAGCTGTGCAAATACTTTTTGAAGAAATTGTTGTGTAAACCGGGAACTTTTCGTGTTATCGTGTTTTTATAAAGTACTAGGACTCGATTACTTCTAAAATAAAAGATGTTCCAGTTTCAGGCCCGAACACAACTGTAATGAAAGATTTTTATATATTTTTTTAACAATTGTTGACTTTTTTCACTTCTGCACAGGTTTAGGGTCTTAATATAATGTATGTTTCAAAATCATATAATTTTTATGTCACGAAATGTGTTATCATAATGAAAATGCAATTATTTGCCTTTTTAAATCATTGATCTTTTTTTTAATGCCAAATTATGAATGAAGCTACAAAATAATAATAATAACAACAATAATAATAATAATGCAGGCCGGTCTATTTTGTACATCTTGTGTCTGATTTCTGGCTGTTACTGTATTTTTATGTAAGTGAAATTATGTAAATTTAATCGCACAAAAAAAAATCTAAGCAATTTTTTTAAAAACTGAAATGCATTTGCCCAAAGCAACTTTTTAAAATATATATATATATATATATATATATATATATAATACTGTATAATTTATGGAAATGAAATCAGCTGGTAATCATTAAGCAGACATGAATTTTACTGAAAAGTGGATCCTGAGATAATGCTTTCATTATAATATGGAAATGTCATTCCTTTACCTTTTTAAAGAGCGGTTAACTAAATCCTTTATAAGTCATGAAGCCAAAGCAGACATACAAATAAAGAGTGAAGAACCCGTTGCCAAATTCCGAGCACATCTGGGTGGATATTTCTATTCTGTTCCAGCTTTTTGGCTGTAAACCTGGTTCCAGAAGTGGACCTGCTTGGCAGTCTATATGTGGTGCCATTATTTATGAGCTGAAACTGAAGTTGAGTTTCAGCTGATGGTGGGGATAAGGATACAGATAAGCACATTTTCACGAAAAAGTAATATAGCCTTAGGAATGAAAACAAAAACAAAAAAAGGACACATCTATCTACTGGAAATCAGTGATTAACTGGCTGGTGTTTAAGTAGGTAATAAAACCTGATGAGGTGGGGGGAAGGCTGGAAATAATTTCCTGATAAAAGCACATCCCAAAGTGTTTTATTGTTTTTACACCACGGATATTTACCAGCAATATAGTAAAACAATGTATGATGGGCGATCAATGCACAGTATGACGGGACATGTGATTACATTTCTGAATGAAGGCATAAACCTGGTTGACATTTACAGAAGACCTCAGTCACGGCGCGCTGATGAGACCCTCAGTAAAATGATGAGGCCTCAGTAAAACATTGGAATGGGGCAAACATTTCAAAGAAGTCTGTACGAAGTCTGTATGTCGGAGTGACCTCAACACCACTTGTACAGTCCTGACCTTGTGGCAAACCTGTCCCAAGAACATTCAGCGAGAGGAACGCCTGATCTTTTAAAATCAATATAGATATATAGACGCATCCGTCTGTGGGAACTGTACACACAATCATTTAATAACACATTACAGGAACTCGGTTATTGCCACATCGCCCGTACAGTCCTGACCTCAGTCCAAGCCATTTCCACATGTTTGGGCCGTTAAAGGAGTTCCTGGGAGGCCAGCGTTTTAGACATGAAGCAGGTCTTGATCATATCTAAGCACTAATGAAACACTGGGGTTGTGTGTGACTGCAGCAGGGGATTATATAAACATTATATAGCGTTCAGTTTGACTTCTTTAGTTAGATTTTATGTCTTGGGATGTCATCTAGGCAAGTTAGCTCCAGTTATCATCCAACACGTCTTGTTTTCCAAATGTTCATGTTAATGACAAAAATCTACAAACTGGAGGTCTGGTGTACTCGTGCATAAAAGTTAATGCTGACTTTACAAAAACCTTACAAAACGTTTCACCAAATGAAAACCGTTACTATGGAAACGATAACAGTAAGAACCGGATTTGACGTAAAGCACCGCGATCAGAACTTTGTATCAATAAATAAATGAATGGATTAATGAATACATAAATAATAAATAAATAAATAAATAAAGTATAAAGGTACAATCATTTTCAGACGACTCACTTTAATCCTCATGTTGTATCATTTCGAAAGGGCAGTTCACTTTCTTTTAGAAATAACCTTTGATGAAAGAAACGGAGGACGAGATCCTCTGCGGTTTCACTCTCGTGAGATTGCAGGACGTGGATGTTCGAGTGTGTACTGCGTTTCAATCCAGTGTGTGTACCTTTCATACAGCCATCGGGTCATTGGTACGGGATCAATACATTCCAGGCCAAGGCAGCAACAGATCCTGAAGTATGGTAGCACTTTATACGATTAACTATCAAAGCATCACTGGGAAGAGAATCAGATCATAGACTCGTAATACTGGCACATATGGTGAAATGGAGGATCGAGTTACCATGTGACCAAATTAGTACTGAGAACCTAAAACTGCAGGTCATGTTACGCCGCGCCTTCCTTTTATGCTTACTTAGGCTGAGATGTAGATAGCTATAGCTGAGTTAACTCTAGAGACAGCGACGTGACGATGTACTGCATGTAACTCATCACCATATCAAAGGGTTGAACGATTTACACAAGTTCCAGTTTGTCTAATGCATTGACTACATTCATGAACATGTCATTAAAATGTCAATAAGATTTTATGCACTTTATATTTTTTGCTTTGCTCTCATAAGTATTTTCTGTTATAAAGTCCCAGTTTGACTAAAACACCACTCATACTGTGTGTATATATATATACATACACAGTGGAACCTCAGATTGCGAGTAATGTGGTTTGCGAGTGTTCCGCAAAACCAGCAAAGATTTTTTTAAAAATAAATTTTGACTTGAAAAACAAGCAAATCTTGGTTTACGAGTGCTGAGTATCATGTATCATGCATACGCTTTTTGTTTTGACACCGAGCATCACGTGATCACAACTGAGCCAATGATTTTTCTCTCTCTTGCACTGCGGGTAATAGTCTCCCCTGCTGGGTCTTAGTACTCGTCTCTCACTGGTATAATCAACATCTCCCTCTCTGTTTCAGCGTGCCTCCTATGTGTGTGCGTGCATAATTTGACACCCACACACACACACACACACACACACACACACACACACACACACGGACACACACACACAGACACTCTCTCGCCTAATTTGAATTTTCATTATTCTTTATGGCATAATTCGATTTGGTTTAGGAGTGTTTTTTAATATGATCCCGCTTCCAGAACGAATTATGCTCATAATTTAAGGTTCCACTATATATATATATATATAGTGTGAGTGGTGTTCAAGTCAAACTGGGACTTTATAACATATAACTTAAGAGTGCAAAAACGACCTTAATTTCTCTTTATAATCCCCTGCTACACTAATTCACTTATCTCAGAGTTTCACTAACGTTTTAAGGTAGAAAGGCTTAAAGATATAAAGAACCCTTTTAATGTCCCAAATACTGTATATATACTGTTTTTTTTTTTTTTTGTTTGTTTGTTTTTTGACATTTTGGAATTACCATTTGCTTGTCGTTTAGTCCGTGTTTGTTTATGTAATTGCATTTTTGGAATGTCTGTATGTTTATATGTGTTAACTTTGTATGTTTTATGTGTATATATGTTGAAACTTTTAAACTTTGTTGCTGCCACCTTGGCCAGGACTCCCTGGAAGAAGAGATAATGTATCTCAATGGGAAATTCCTGGTAAAATAAAGGATAAATAAAATAAATAAAAATGCAGAAATTACTGGAGCGAGGTCATGAGTGAGTTCATGAAAAAAAAAAACAGAATTCCTTTGGTGATCAAACCAGGCTGTATGTTTATTTTATTTTATTTATTTATTTTTTATTGGAAAGGGACAGTAAAAGAGTTCCTGAGAGGCCAGTGTTTCATATGTGAAGCATCATGGCTCTGGCATACTGAGAAAACGTTCTACCTCGATGGTATCCAGGCACTAGTGAAACACTGGGATAAATGCATTAGTCTACTACGGGATTCTATAGAGAAATAAATGGAGGTTTTACTCTTATAACTGTGTTCTGTTAGTTGTTAGCACTGTCGCTTCGTGCCTCCAGGTTCTGGGTTCGATTCACACCTCGGGTCTTCCTCCCACCGTCCAAAGACATGATGAGGCTAATTGGTGTTCTCAAATTTTCCATAATGTGTGAATGAGTGCGTGCCATGGATTGGCACCCCGTTCCAGGGTGTACCTCACCTTGTGCTCTAAGTCTCCTAGGATAAACTTCAGGCCCCTTAAAACCCTGTTTACAGTATAGAGTTACAGTTACAGTATAAGTGAGAGTGTGTTCTTTCATTTGGAGTAATCCAAAGTCCCGATTTGACTTGAACTAATGTACTTCTATTCTAATAAATACTTTAATATTTAACCAAATTTCTTCCCTCATCCAAACTACATTATTAATAAACTCTAACTCTATGGTTCAGTATTCTATAAGCCGTTATGTTGCTTCTAACCCCACTGTGTGTTTCTCAGGTCAGGAGATGATGCAGGGACGTATAATAGGCGGCTACGCCTCCCCGCCCTACTCCATCAAATACATGGTGTCTATCCAGACCATCGTAGGACAGCACTTCTGCGGCGGCACGTTGATAAACAAGTACTGGGTGCTCACGGCAGCACACTGCAATGTAGGGTAAGCTTTCTAAGCAGGTCTCAGGTGTGTGTATACAGGATAATGTGGCACTGGAACTGTTCCAACTGCAGATGAATATTTCCCATAGCGCTCGTATTGACGTAATCAATCCATCTCAGTGATATTAAACTCTCAAGGTTTGTGCGATGAATTATAACATAAAAGAATTATGTTAGGAAATGAACTTCTAGAAATGTTCCAGCACAAAAACATTACATGAATGTTAAATGAGGGTAGCAATAAAAAAAAAAAAAAAACGAAATAACTGCTTAAAAAACAAAGTTAATCAAGCAAATAGTAATAAACTGTAATGAAACAGCATGCTGCACTAATGATATTGGAACATAGTGCTCATGTTTGTTGACTCTGACCCCTGGATATATATTGTGCAATAATCTGGATAATAAAATGTAATAAATGCATTCAATCTGAAAGCGAAAAAATAGAGTGCAGCCGAGAGCAAGGCACTATACTTTCATTTCAAAGCATTGCGACCCTGATTTACCATGCAATATTCGGTTTTATATATTTATAATGCTGAAGAAAATATGATCGATATAATAACACTGAATAGTTCGACGCGATGTGTAGGAAATGCTAATCAAATGCCGTATTTCACTATAACGCCACGTTCCCGTTGTGTCCTTTTCTGGAGGAATTTGATCGGTTTCATGTGTCGCATCTAGTGCTGCGAACATGAGGATCGTGACCGGAGATTATTCTGTAAGTGTGTACGAAGGGACAGAACAGTACCGCTCGCCACAGGTCCTAGTACCTCACCCACAGTACAACAAAACCACAGACGATGCAGACATCATGCTCATTAAGGTAAGAGACTACACAATGGCATTTTGGACACACTTGCTTATTTGTCTCACCATTTTGGAGAGATTTACAGTCTCAGTTTCAAAAGATGTTTGAATCAATTTTCTGTGGGTCATATGAGATGGTATCAAAAAGTTTTGAGATTAGTTTTGTAACACGCCAGCAGATGGCAGCACAAGGCTGCACGCACAGGCACAGGGAGCACCGACCTTCATAAGTCAGTGTGCCAAAAGACATCGTCCTGTGGACATCAGGAGCTGCGCGACTGGTGCTGATCTATCTACTGTATGTACGGTTGCTAATATCAAGTTACAATAAAGTTACAGCAAGTTATAACAACTGCCACAGAGAGGTTTTTTGAGTGGCATGTGTGCTTCAAGAGCGAAAGAACATCATTGGAAGACAAGGTGAGATCAGGAAGACCTTTAACGAGCTCAACCCCCGAAAATGTAAAAATTCAGCAACTTCCACACAATCCACAACATTGAGGCCAACATCGGTGTGTCATATTGTACAGAACAGTCCATGCAATCCTCATGTGTGATTTACTGCTAAGTTCGCCCCCAGGCTGCTGGATGACCTGCTCTTCATATCGAGGGTCATTACTGGTGATGGAACTTATGTGAACGGGTACGACCATGAGACAAAGAAACAGTCTTCGAAGTGGAAGAGCTCGCCATCTCCGTGACGGAAAAAGGCGAGAATCAAGAATTCAACCCCAGAGGCCAGAACATCAATAACGAATTCTACTGTAAGGCTTTAAAGCGTCTGAGGTCTATGGTGTGAAAATCTTGAAACTTTTTGATACCATCTCATATCAGCTCTGATTGTAATTCAAATCATAGAATCACTTGTTTAAAGTCAGTGTTGTTTTGGTTATAACAGGACCTCTATGGTGGATGCTCCATACAAAGAGACTTAACCGTGTGTGTAATAGTTGATATGTCTGTGAGGGGACATTAACATTTTTGAAGCCGACTTACAAATGCTGGTGAATTATAAATGTCAAAGATAAACCATCACGTTGATCCATTAGGCTTTCTGCCACAGGGAAGAACCGAGACTGTAACAAGCAGGGGCAAAAAGTGTGTGAATATACAGTAAAGTACTAACATCGCAGATTTTTAAGAACATTAAATGTAAATGTAAATGGATACCAATTATTAGATGTTAGCGTTAGAATATGTGAGTGGAATATCGGAAAATAATCTTTCAATAATATAATTAAAGGTTCAAACCAAGTACCTGGCCTGGGTGTGTTTTTCCATGTTTCCATGGATTTGTTTTGGCTGGGTTTTCTTCGGGTAGCTTCGTTTTCTCTTACAGTCCAAAGTCATGGGTTGTACGATGATTAATGTTTACAGATTGCCTGTAGTGTGTGACGGGTTGGCACCCCATCCAGGATGTCTCTAACATAGGCTCTTACTTAGGATAAGCACCAACTAACACAAGGGGCTTTCAAGTCAAAACTGGGGCTAGGCTGAAATTTCTGATGCATGAAAGTGGTTTATATTTACAAAGTCTAAGCACAGTATGGTGATGAGACTCTTAGCTACAGTAAAACATTGGAATGGTGCAAACATTTTAAAGAAAACTGTACGAGGTGGCTCGGAGCCCCCTGCAGTCGTTCCAGTGAACACTCAATGAGTGAAACACTCTCAGGAAAAAATGGCCTGTTTGATCAACAAAGATGTTCTGCACATTCTCATATTGCCCGCCACACCACCGTGACATTGCTCCAGGACATTTCCATATGTTTGGACCATTAAAGGAGTTCCTGGGAGGCCAGCGTTTCAGAAGTCAAGGAGGTAGTCCAACATGGGTTCGGTGTACCAAGAAAACACTCGGCCTTCACTGTATCCAAGCACTAGTGATAAGGATAAGGACATTAGTTTAGCAGGGAATTATATGGAAGAATAAAGGTAGTTTTTAATCTCATATTGGTGTTCTGTTATAGTGCCCTATCACTAGTCCTGGTTTGGCTTAAACGCCCCTCCAAATATTATTGATGGGCTAAAGCTGTGTTGTTTTTTTTTCTTAAACGCACATCTTTTATTCACTCTGAACCTGGTAGCAAGTGTAACTATTGGAATATTTATCTAGCACGTACTGAGTTCTTAGAACCACTGAGGCAACCAGAAGGTGAATTTTGAGTATGTTGAAGTTTATAGATTTCCAAAAGAAAACAGCATTGCAGTAATACAAGCGTGAAGGTGCAAAAGCATGAGGCAGGGTTTCAGCATCAACTCAGACAATGTTGTTGTTGACTTCAGAAAGTGAAGCGTTCAGGTAAGTGACCTGATGTGGGGTCGAATATTATTGTGTTACAGTAAGTGAAACCTGAACCTGCTCAGGTCACCGACTTAAATCTTGGACTGAGGCACGGCGTGGGTTTCATTGTCTGTCACTGATCCTTATCTTTCTGGTAAAGTGTTTATCTGGCATGACAGGGCAGCCTTAAATCGAAAGTCTGCAAGTGGTTCATTTTATTACATTGTTAGATGAAAAAAAAAAAAACAACAAATGAAAACAGTATACTGGGTTTTACAATGCTCAAGGGAGTTTGAACAGCTTGCCCACCAATAACTTTGATAAACTACAGCGCAGTATAACCTTTCAGTATGAAATTTTTATATAACCTGTATACACTTTCTAATAAAAAAAAATATTTTTTTTGGAAATATTTTATAGACATTACATATGCGCATAAACAGAGCATTAAAAAACTTTATAAAAAAGCATATTACTTAGATGTAATTAGATATTTGTTTTATAAGATAAAACAAAACAAGTTCCTAAGTTGTTCGTGGAAGACAATTAAGATTAGTTAGAACATTTTTGTCTCAGCATGTGTCCTTGTACTGGATATTAAAGTGTTATTTGCGTCAATTGCGTTATTGAATTTTTAAAATGGAAATTAAGCTCTCAGTCCAAGTTTCCTATAGTAGCATGTTCTGTTGTAACAAAGGAAAAAAGCGACAATATGATGCTAGAAACTGGATCCATATCTAGTAGCTAATTTACACTTTTAAACAACCTATTAAAAATTTTTTTTGTTGTTTCCCCGATTTTCTCCCTAATTTAGTCGTATCCAATTCCTCCCTGTCACTAGGGGGCTCCCACATTAAGGCTACTACTACCACTCAGTCGGGAGGGCCGAAGACCATCACATGTTTCCTCCGAGCCACGTGACCGCAGCATCACCCAAGAACCGAACTCGCGATCTCCGGATGATAGGGCGAGCACTTTACCACTGCGGCTCTAGGAGGCCCAATCTATTTAAGTTTTATTGACTCTTACCAAAGTCACTAAAAGAAAAAGAATTCCAATGTCCTCTCCATTATTCCATAGAGGTCTATAGCAGAGACATTGGACCGACAAACTTGGATAGTGTTCCTCAGTTGTTCTTCAAATGATTTTAACTTAACACCAAGAATCGGAACAGATTGCAGGAGAAATTTTACAAAATGCCCAGGATTCCTGCAGTATCAATATGCCTTCTCCAAATCTATAAACACATGTTGACTTGATTAGCATACTTGAAAACCCCCTCGCAAGGCTGCAAAAAACTAAAGAAGTGGTGTCCTTATCTGTTCCTCATAAATCAAAGGTCCAACTGTTGGACAATTTTCCCTCTGGTGCATTTTCCTTATAATTAGAACATTCCCTCTGGTACCTGCTTTAATCAAATATTTCCAGGTTAGTCTCTGCAATAGGTCTCAGACCACTGTCCATCTGAGGCACACATATGAAAAGACAAGCACTGATGGACAAAGTTGGAGTTTGCAAATAAGGTGGTTCATGTATGCCAATGATTTGCCTGATCACCAAGACACAATCAACTACACTGACCAGCCATCACCTTAACACCACAAGACATTAACATGTTAACCTTAAATCACATAAATTATATACCAGTAAACTGGTGACATGATCATGGGTACCCAAGGTTGTTGTAATGCCTGCGGGAAAAGCCCATTCAGTCCGGTCTGAAAGAAAAGCCAATGAAACACCAATCACCAAACAAGGCAGTGCTCACCATGATAGAAAAGCACCAGAACACCCAGTGCACCACAGCCCACCTTGCACAGGGCCAAACAGGCAAAGAGCTCAAGGCTACTGAACTGTTGTCCAAATTGCCCAGACTATAAGATTGCTTGATCCAATCTGACCAAGCACACATGGAATGAACTGGACAAACATATCTGATCCATGGAGGCCCCACCCTGCAACCCACAGCATCCAAAGGATCTGCTGCTAACATCCTGGTACAAGAACACAAAGCACACCGACAGAGAATCCAGAGCTGCCCAGGTGGCCACACAATTTTGTGGATAATGTTTTTGTGTTGTAATGTTGTAATGACTGGTCAATTTATACATGGCCGGCATTTAACATCTCGTCAAGTCTCAGTTGTTAATCAAAAGTAAGAAGCAGTAAACCCTTAGCCCTGCCAGATCTAATAAGTTGGGGTTAAATTCCTACTACTTTAGGGCACCCATAGCCAAAGCAGATGTAAATCTGGTACTCATTGTGTTCTTCTACACCTCACTTGCATGTTCCTTGGACTAATTTGTTTTAAACCTGAAATTGGTGGAATAACCAAACAAGACAAAGTTTTCTCTTGAGTCATGGATTGGGTGCCAGGAAAGGATTGGCTCTGTCAGGGGTCTGTAAGGGTAGTCACTGATTTCAAGTGTGAAAATGTTTCCATTTATATATATATATATATATATATATATATATATATATATATATATATATATATATATATATATATATATATATATATATTTAAAAATTATTTTCTATTTCATATTTTATTTCTTTATTTGAATAACCGTATAAGAATTGTAAGTATAACCTTCTGATCAGATATCAAAGCCATAGACCCATCATCACACAGAAAATGGTCTTGACCACTGTAAAGAACCCTTAGTTGGCTTTTCTTGGCTTTTACTTCTGTAAACAAATGGAAAATACCAAGACAGTAAATTCTGTGAGGTCCACCAATTGACTTCCTGGTCCACTCAGGCTTGGTGTCCTCTGCGGTAGACTGAAGGGGTGTGATACATTGTAGTTCTTTTGTACTGTGTCCTGGACTCAAGGCAGTCTCAATTCAATTACTACAAACATCAACATAACTCAGCCGAGAGTGCCTTTATGTGCTGTACGAAGAGTTTGTCCACAGCATTCGAAGACAAAGTTTTAGTTGTTTATGTTGCTAAAAACTCCCTCACATTTTCACATTTTGGTGTTCTTAGTTTTAATGTCACTTATATAAGTTAATAACAGAAAATTGAAAGGTGACCCCAGATAAGAAGACTGCTCCATTAGTGAAGACTGAAAACAATGTTGTTTCCCATAATGGTATTTGGCATTTTAGACTGGCTGCTCTTTTGAACGGTGTGCTAACAAAAAAAACAGATACAACGTGCTGTGATATTTGAAAGGCGATGGATGTTTTTTTATTCAATTTGGCCCCATTTGAAGGCTACATTTCATAATGCATCATAAGCAATGGTGCCTTTTTAACCTCAACTTTTCACGCATACCACTTCTGTCTCCCATCCAGATGCAGACTCCAGTGATCATTAACAACTTTGTGTCCCCTGCACCACTACCTCGACAAGAGGACACCATAGCAGAGGGTCATTTGTGTCGTGTATCTGGTTGGGGATTCACTACCCCCACGGGGGGAATCCCTACAACTCTTCACACTGCCATAGTGCCCATTGTCTCCAGCGCCCAGTGCAACAGCTCAGACTCCTACAACGGCAACATCACAGAAAACATGATCTGTGCTGGCTATGCTGAAGGAGGAACCGATGCTTGTAGTGTATGCTATATTTGTGTCATTGTTCCTAATTATGGATTTCAAAATGTTAGGATTAGTGCTACAAAATACAGTCTGTAGTCATTGCAGCTCATTGTCTAGTAAATAATTATAGCTCTATTTGTGGTTTATAACGCTTTTCTCTTTGCAGGGCGACTCTGGCGGCCCGCTGGTGTGCGAAGGACGTGTCTATGGGATCGTGTCTTGGGGCAACAGTTGTGCAGATCCTCAGTATCCTGGAGTTTACGTTGCCGTGTCAAAGTTTCGCAAATGGATAGACAGCACCGTATTTGGCTTTTACGGGAAATGTGGCAAGAACTAGACTGTGCTACGCCAATGCACTCTCAACGATTAACTTCAGAGATCAACATGCCAAATTCCATGTTGTTAGAAAATATCTTCTTGGGTTATTAAGTTAATGACAGTAAATATAACACTAATGATTTATACCACCTGCTGAATTCTCCATTTGAATTGGAAGGAGTCTCCAGTGTCAGAGCAGTCATTGTAACTGCCAGGTGTCACGGACTGCTGGTGATAGCCGTGGGCTAAGAGGGGCAGGCATAAACGCAGAGGGTCTGAACAAAGAGTCTTTTTATTTAAACAAAACAGAACTTTAAACAAAAGGATGTTGGCTTATTAATTGGAGCATGACACACACAACAACATTAACCAAACAACAACTTGGACAGACTAATATACAAAACAGACAAGAAGACGAACTAAACATAACAGAGACCTAGCCTACTAGCTGTTACGCACACTAGCTGGATGGTAGCTAATCAGACTAGTTGCTAACGGGGTAGTAGCCAAAGATCTAAGGGATGAACAGACTGGCTACACAGCAGACTAGGTAGGGGACAGACTAAGAACTAAGCAGGTTAGTGGCTAAGCAGACGAAGATCTAAGCAGACGTGAAGACTAGACAAACTAGGAGACTAAACAGACTAAGAACTAGGCAGGTTAGTATCACCATGTTAGTAGCAAAACAGACTAAAAACTAAACATTCTACAGTGGTACTTACACAAGGGAAACCAAACAGACTAAGTAACAAACTAACACATTTAACAAAGACAGCTCCATAAAATATATGCCAACTTAAAACAAACACAAACTAAAACTAAAACAAAACTAAAACTAAAACAAAACATAACCAAACCAAACAAAAGCCCACTTAACATAACAAATGCTCGACCCAGTTTCCCAGAACAAACAGCTATTTATAGAATGTCTAATGAGCTACCTCGGTTCAGGTGAACACTCTCATCACCTGACCAAGGTGCCTTCTGGGAAACTGAGTCTACAAACAAAAACTAACAAACTAAACACAGTGCCCTCTAGTGGTGAACCCTCACACCAGGAGTAAAACTTTTGCTTTAAATGTTCAAAAAAAAAAAAAAAAAACTATGGGAGTTTTAAGGTTTCTTAGTGAGCTGAGTTTTTCCTAGTAATGATTTGATGAAAGAAAAAGTCAAAACTAGGGAGTACTAAGTGATTTCTATAATAAGTTATAACAGGACCTACCTTGTTTCAGATTCTTGGCAAATATAAGTATCGAGAGATTTTAAAAAGTCATTTCTTAATTATAATGAAAATATATTTTCTTTTAATTTCTTAATTTAAAAAAACCCTGATTATTTTGTTTCCTATCTCATAAACTAGCTTTAGATACATAGGTTACAAGATACTTAAAATTATACAAAATTATAATTTCTCATTTTTAATTTGCTATATATATATTTTTTTTTTTACCTGACTGAGCTGGGTAAACTTTTGTATGTGTTCTTTAGTAGGTGCCATATTGTGTAGAACAAATATCACATGAATTGATCCAACAAATGCACTACTGTATATTCCTACCAAAGAACTGATTGCAATATATCTATTCTTTGCTTATAAATCTATTTCAATGGGACACATTTTAAAGGGATTGTTATGTTTTTTTTTTCAAGGCTGCCTTGCATTAAAATTGCATTGCAAAAAAGTTAATTACGATAAGTCTTGATTGTTAGAAGTTTTCCTGCTCTGCACACTGACTGTGAAGTTTTGGTATCCAGAAGTTGAGTACGATCGAATTGGGTCCAAATTAAACAATCCTTTTTTTTCCCCAAAAAATTTTGCTTTCTTTCTCCAGAACTAGCCATACCGCTACATCGGGTAACCGTGTAGCTTCTTTTGGTTTAGGTGAAAGAAATAAGTTAAATTTGTACAAAACATAAGGTAACTGAGCTGAACCTGGAACCCAAGGCTTCATATGAGCCTCAGCTAAACTTTGGCATGCATATTTTCATGGCGTGAGGGTTGTGGAATTTGGCTCTGATTACTTAAACTGCAATCAGGTTCTGGGTGACAAACTTCACGGTTGGTGTGCAGAATGGCAAAACTTATAACCACTGTAATCTACTGTAATGTACTCATATGTAGCTCCATTTTGATTTAAGGCAGATTTGCTAAAACCCAAACCATCCCTTCAAGTTCAGAACATTTAAGATACTTTAAGTATCTTAAATGTTCTGAAAAACATATTTGTGATTCTTGTTGACATCAGACAGACTTAGCTATTAGCCATCTCGTGCCTATAATGACTGAATTTCTAAAATTAACTAAATTAGCAAAAGATTACTTGCCTCATTTAACACCATCAGATTATGCATTAAAACAGCACTCAGCATTAAGGAAATTTAGCCAACATCCCTTTTTTTGTTTTTTACTTTTTAATTTCATAAATTGGTGGTGGATTACTGTCAAAATGACCAGGTTACTAGTCATGCCATTAAAGGCCTGCCTACTATTAGCAAATGTTATCTGATAACTAAAATGCACCTTGTTGAAGTCTCAGAGCAGTGAGGGGAAATGCACATCAGAAAGTAATAAAATGTTTGTGTTCTGGAGTGTAATAAATTGTTGGCTGTACTTTTTGTTCATTTGTATTAAATAAATGAAAATATGTTAAAATGCTTATGTACCATCTACTTAGATACTGCATGATGTAAAAAAGAAATTCATAGCAAAAACAAATCTTAAGACTCCAAAACCCCATGTTGATGTAAAAACACTGTACGTACGTGTGTGATTTTAAAAGGAGTTTTTGAGAGAAGATAAAAAAAACAAACAAACATTAATTTAATTGTATGACTGGAAAAAAAAAAACAGACTCTTTGTACTTTAATGAAAAGAAAAATCATTATAAAGCTCCAGCCTTACAGCTTACTTTTTTCTGTTCAAACTTTACACTGCAGGAAAGATTAATTTCTTCTTAAAAATTTTAAAACAGATTAAAAAAAAAAACTTCATCTTTAATCACATAGCCAGTCAAATAAGAGAAACATACTTTAGCAGCTAACATTTTAAATATTGAAAACAAAGAAATACATAAAACACATAAATATATAAAGCTGCACTGTGAATCGTCAAGTACATAAAATATCAAAGCATTGGACAAAACATAATTTCACTCTCAACTAACAATGGTAGCAAGAAAATAACCGACAAAAATATATAACATTCAAAACCCCAAGAATTTGTCATTGGCCAAAAATAAATAAATAAATAAATAAATTAGCACTTTTTTCTTCCACCAAACTGTGTTTAACGCTACAGTCTCTTCTGAGAAGTGCTCATTCTGTCACAATAACTAAGTGTCTGGATGATGGCTTCCAGCTACACAACACTGTGTGTGAAACATTAGCTTCCTGTCATGCTCAAATACAAGACAGGAGAAAAAAAAATCGCTCACCCTTTGAAGTTGGAAGTGATACATTTTCTTGCCTTAAGCTTGAGTTTGAACCTGCTGAGACTTGTGGTGTGAAGTTTTTCTTTTCTTTCTTTTATTTTTTTGTAAAGGCGTTTTCAGTAGGAAATAAACGTGCTTATTATCACCCCAGCTGCGGCTTTTGCTCTGTTGGTTAAATATGTCAGCTAGTGATATAAATGGCACCTAATTATGCAATTATTATTATTATTGCTTTTTAGTAATATTTCTAGACATTTAATATATATTTTTAACATTTACATGGATTCCCAAGTATATATATATATAATATATATATATATATATAAGTATATTATATCCAAAGATAAAATTATGGAAATGTAAATTAATTAATTTAATTAATTTAATAAATTGCTTGAACCTGCCTGTCAATTTTTAAAAAGGACAATCCAGTTTCCTGTGTTCTAATTGGCTGGAAACATGTAAATATAAACATATAATATAGCGCCTTTAATGGGAAATTTTTCCAGTTCCATGCATCATTTACCAAAATATTAAAATCTTCAATGTGTCATTAATAATTTGTCCAAATGTTAAATCAAAATCTGTTCTTGCACACACTCTGCTAAAATGATAATTTATTTTTAATAAAAATTTTTTGACATTCTTTATTTTATAAAAATGCACCATGCTGCATCACACCACTCTTTAATAATTTTCCTCTTATTGTTCGATGAGAGTGCACCAATTTAACAATTTATTGAACTTTTGTAATGTAATCTGCTCATAGAAACACAGAAACAAAGAGTGTTTGGTCATTTAAACACACTTGGGCATTAAGATTACTGTATCACCATGACATAGAGGTAAAATGTTCTGACTATCGCCTTGCTCAACCAGGGACTTAAAGGTGTGTCCACGTCGCAGTTTAATGGAATCAATCTTATTGTTATTGTGCAACATGAACACATATCATAATACATACACCAATATCCCCAAAGAAACAGTATAGTGCATTAGAATGGGGTGGATAAGATGTGGTGAAATGATTCAGTATTGTTTGTATCAACATTTCTCAGGAGAGTGTGTTAAAAGACAAACCCTGTCCTGTAGCACTCAGACAAAAATGGCCTTTTATCTGAATCTAGGTCATATCATAGCCCTTCATAACAGGGCTATTTTAAATAGACAGGGAAGATCCTGGGAACATAAAAGAGATGAAGGACTTGTGAAAGGTTCAGATCATTTTGTGCTCTTTATCATTGTGTCATTTCTAACACAAACATGTCTAAGCAAAAATCAACTTTTCACGATGTCTGAGGCTGAATTACAAGAAAATGTGATTGTCTGCACATGACGTGTTTATAAATGCATTTAATCTCTTTATTAAGACAAACAACACAAAATGTGCTAACATTTAACATTATCTTTCTTTTTATTAATTCCTTAATTATTAAATATTTAATTATTTCTTTGGCAAGTTAACACAGGTCTTAGTGCTTCTCCAAATTGTGTGTGTGTGTGTGTGTGTGTGTGTGTGTGTGTGTGTGTGTGTGTGTGTGTGTGTGTGTTAATTCTCATTGCTCAATTAATCCTCAGAAAATGCAAGCCATTTTTCATAATCCCAAACTCCATTTATTTCACTCCTCTTCTATATGCTCTATTTCAGTGTCTATGTAAATGAGCTACTGCTGAAGCACGTCACTCCAGAGAATAGCAGAGCTTATATGAGGTCACATTAGGGGACAAATAAAAGTGGCTTGTTTAATTCCTGGGCAATACCAAAAACATAAAAAATGAAAAAGCACGGAATGTTTTTTCCCCTCTAATCTGAATGTTTAAAAATGACTAAAAAGGACATTTCTCATAATAGGTTGCCTTTAATGGCACTTTCCCCCCAATATAATCTGCAAATACAGCATTTAAAGCAAAAACATAATTAAGTGAGCTGTGATGGGAAATTAATTGAGTGGCACTGGAAGATTTAGGTCATGTTATCCTGTTGTGCTCAATGTGTTCTGTTATAATGTTAAGTTATACAAAATTAGAGCAAGTAACTATTAAAACAAATAGATCCACATTTTTATTTATATTACAGGTACCCGTTCCTGCACACAGCACTAAAACAGATGTACTTGTGCATGTGCATTTTGAAGGTTGTACTTGAACCTAGAAAGACTCAGTTTTATGTTGCCTGACTTGCACTTCTTTTTGAGACTTAGACAACTTTATTTATAGACAATTGTAAGTCGACATGCCCTTAAGAGCCACCATAGGCATCTTAGCTTCTCCTTGTGATAAGACTAGACACTCTAAATGATGGTTCAGCCAGGCCATAAATTCAGCCTGACAGGAACGCTGCGTATCAGAAATGCTGGAAAATCCTCTGACTGATGACTTTCTGTGTGGGAATGGAGGAAGACTCTGAGGGCTCAAAAAGAAAATCAATACTAGCTTTCAGACCGGATTGTACAAAAGTTAAAAAAAAAAAAATCATAAAAAAAATTGAATTCAGAGCTTTAAGTCTAAGTAACATAAATGTTTAGTGTAGCTTGATCATCTCGGAGCGCAGGTTTCTTTTTGTGTGTGTTATGCTTCAGGCAACTAAAGCTCCGATGTTATACTGCTTTTTATTAGCAGCATTTGATTTGGATGTGGGCTAATGGCATGCTTTCTCTTCCCGTCTGGTTACAGTGAGCACTTCAGGCGTGCTTTAAAGAGAAAATAATAAATGACAGAGTGCTGTGGTCTAATGCAACGCTGATTATTTTTGAACAACAGTGAACATCCCACCCTTGCTCGTATCACAGCAATTTACCAAATGGGATTTAAAAAAAAAAATTAAAGAATGGGACACCACACTTTTCAAATTCAGATTCAAATGCAAATGCATTATATATATATATATATATATATATATATATATATATATATATATATCACACACAGAATAGTACACTGTACAACATGCAGTGCAATGCTGAAAACTGACTGTAAAAATATGATTTTGCTTGACAACCCCTTACTTTACGTTATGTCGCAGAATGTGGCGTCGGCTTCATGTGTGAAAATGATTGTCGTGCCATAAGGGTAGGAAAACTCCATAGATGTGATAATCTGATCATTCAGGTCATCAGCTGACATTATTTTATTATCACATAACGTTGATAAGCACACACTCTCAGAAATAAAGGTACACGGTGGTACTAATAGTATTTCTTGAAGAACAGTTTTGTTCCTTTTTGATGAAAGTACCCTTAATGCCATGGAAAAGACATCTGAAGATACATTTTTACAACTGAATTAAAGGAACATTATTGCTCAAGGGAAGTTGAAACTTAACTGATAGATTACTTCCTTTGTGTTACACGTTCAGACAGCATACACTTTATGAACAAAGCATAGATTTCCACATCAAAATATGAAGCAACATTTATATTTTCTAATAATTAGCTTAAATATTTATCATAACAGTTAAGTAAGAACTATTTGAAAAATATTATATAAAACTAAAACATATATTTTATTATATATGATATTGATATTTGTAATAAAAAAATCTGAAAGCTTTTTAATAATTGTTTTCCTAGGCAATTATAATGAATACATTAGGTCAGCATTTGTAGCTATCAATGCAATATGGAATTTACTGTTCACTACTGTATAAAGCCGACCACAATTACGGTTTCATTAATGATTGGTTGCTATGTTAACTATTAGGCATAGCAACAAAGCACCGATTGGCTGAAGTAGCCGCAGGAATTTTCGGTCAGAACGGAAAGTGGGAAGCATTACACAAACAACTGAAGCACGGCTGCGATTAATATATCGACATTAAAAAGTGACGCACAACCAGAGCTTTATCCTTTAAAAGTGTATTTTATATACTGTACCATTTTAGTGTGATTGTATTCAGTGAAAGTTTTTTTTTTCAGCTAATAAAAGTGTTTTAAAATATGGTAAACTTGAAATATGTATTTTGACAGAATATTTTACTGTAATCTAAGGCAGTGTTCAAACATACTGTATGCATTTGATACATTTTCATTTACCTAGTCAATGATAAATTTATTGAATGTCTTATTCAATAGCAAAGGAACACATTAGAGACCACTAAGGTAAAAAAGTGCTTGAGACTGAGGTGGTACCTTCAAGGACAAGATTTGTACCTTAAGATACAATAATGTACAAGCAAGTATATAAAACAAGGTATATTTTGGTTGCCCACGGTACAAATAATGTCCTTGATTGTACAGACAGAATTGATACAAATTTGGTTCTCTATATCAAGGTGCCCATGAAAGGTACTGCTGCAGTGACGATGGCTTGTACATTCATTAGTACAAAACTGTACCTTTATGTTTGAGAGTGTACAGACCTGAGCAACTAAAGCAACCCCAGTTTAAAACACTGCCTCCAGAGGCTTGTACAGTGGACACTATGCATGATGGGTGCATCTCTCCATACACTTCCCTTCTTACCCTGATTCTCCCATCGCTCTGGTAAAGGATCAATCTGAACTCATCAGAACACATGACCTTTTTTCAATCTTTCCAAGTCCAATCTTTATGTTCCCTAGCAAACTTATTCATTTTTTTTAATGATTCATCTCACTAATAAGTGGTTTTCTTATGGGGACACATCTGTTTAGTTTCATTCCCCTGGGGTCTCATCACATTATGTTATGTAAATGCTGTTACTTTCATTATTAAATATACAGTAGCATTGAATTCTACTGGCATTTCTTCCACAAATCTAAAAGCATTTCTTCCACAAAGTTGATGGTTCAGTTCTATCCTTCCAGGTTTTAATAATGCATTGGACAGTTCTTAACCTAATTTTAGTCCAATTCCAGTAACCAAACCGCTTGACGAAACAGATTAAAGAAAGCAACAGCTATTACAGATCTTTTTGCACAAAGCTTTTTCAGTACCAAGGACAGTGGTTCTGTTTTTTACAACTTATTGTGCTGTTTTGTCTCTCCTGCTTAGTTTTTTTTTTTTTTCTTCCGTGTGCATTTTTATCTCACTGATATCTTGCCAGTTTTTGACATAACCCAAATATTTTAAAGCTCTGTATCGGCAGACAACAAGAATGAAAAAGCAGACAGCCTGGAGAAAAGTACCGGTCTTCGATTTGGTGTCCTTGCTGTTCGTGTTTAAAGCTAAAAAGATGAAGCCTAAAATCTCACAAGTGTGACAGGGTCTGACAGGAGGGACAATATCCATCTTCAGCTTGTACTTTGGAAATGTCAGTCTGGCTCGTATGTCAGTAATGCACAGCCCGCACAAGCTAGATAATTTGCTTAATTTGTTACATCAGTCAAAATGCTGGCTTTAAACGAGCAAGGACTTTATAACCTCAGTCGTAAGGGATGTCATAACCCCCCAGTGACAGCTACAAATGTGGATGGTCGTTCAGCGTTTCAGAGGCATTAGCTCCAAGACAGGACGCATCTATTTTTCCCCCTCACTGAGACGAGCAGCCGAGCGAGGCTAAATTGAGATGAATAGCGCTCGGGCAGTGCCCTGGCGATGTACCTGGGAGTGCGCAGACCTGCATGCGTAAAAACGTTTACAGAATAGTAAAACACTAAAATATAAGCAAAGCATAAATTACACTGTCGTTTCTGCAAATGATCTAAAGGGCCTGTCCTTGTTCAGTAATTGCATGGGCTTATGGGAGATTTGCACACACTCAGTCCGTGCTGTTTGCTTACGGAATCTCAGCGGATTGGGAAATATTTGCTCGAGAATTAAATTTTCAGTTATTAGTGCGTGTCCTGGAACAAGAACTGCATATTTTATAGCAGCAGCACTTAATGGCTTTTTAGGATTCTTGTTCAGTTTGTTAGACAGCAATGAAACATTAAAAAAAATACTTTAAAAGCTGAGGTAGAAGAAAAGTAACAGTTTTTTTTTTGTGGGGACATTTTACACAGTCCCCTTGAGAAGAACTACTTTTTCCCCTAAAAGTTTACTATTACACCATATGGAATTGTATTGTAACACATATATATATATATATATATATATATATTCACATATTCACATATATAAATGCAATGCAAATTATATATTTTACCTTACCATATTTTATTTCTATGTCTATTTAACTTAATCTTATATATATTTTTTATCTTTCATTCTTATAAACACTTGTGCTGCCAGAATGATGTAATTTAACCTTGGGATCATTATTATCTTATCTTACTCTATGTGACATGATGGTGTATTATATAGCACTGTGGTCTTGCACCTCCAGGGTCACGGGTTTGTATCCCATCTCTGGACTGTTTAAATGTTCTCTCTGTGCTTGATGGGTTTCCTCTGGAGGATCCAGTTTTCTGCCAATGGCCATTGGGGCTCAGTGGTGGGTTTCTCAGCTGCCATGTGGAAGGTCTGGGTTAAATTTTCACCCAATGCCCAAACCTCAGCCCATGGATGCGGTTCTGGTCCAAAGCCCGGATAAAATGGGAGGGTTTTGTTGGGAAGGGCATCCGGTGAAAAACCTGTGCCAAGTTGTGTGTGGAACAGATGGTCCGCTGTGCCAACCCCAAATCCCAGCCCCAGAGGTGGGTAGTAACGAGTTACATTTACTTCGTTACATTTACTTAAGTAACGTTTTGAAAAAAAAAAAAAACTTCTATGAGTAGTTTTGCTGCATCATACTTTTTTACTTGAGTAGATTTGCGTAGAAGAAACTCTACTCTTACTCCGCTACATTCGGCTTCACTCGACTCGTTACTTTTAAAAGCATTTATTCTACACATTAAATATTCTTTATTTTTGCCAGAGAAATACAGCTGGTGGATCTACCACATGACTGTGTTTCACCAATCAGACGTAACAACAATAATCACATGACTCCATTTGACCAATCAGTTTCAATAACAATAACCGCATGTAGTCACATGACCACACACAAACTGGTGGCACAGAAAGAAAAAAACATCTTCAGCCAGGGTAGACAACGAATGAACAAAAAAAGATGGCAGAGGCATCTGTCTGCAATGTTACAACAGAAGAGGATGAGCACCCCTGACCTCAAATACAAAGCATGTTTAAGCCATGTTGCATTGGTTTAGCTGTTTTATTTAATGTTGCAATATTAACATATATAATTAGCAAATAAACTAGAGGCTAAATAAATTTCGTACATTTGTTCTGCTGGACACAGTATATGGTGAAGTGAGACCTCTGGTACACATATTCACAGGTTCTAATGTTGTTTTCTATCTGCTGAGTCATTTGCAGGGCGACTGAATATACAGTGTATCTTACACAGTTGTACATATACTATAGTATAACTTATACTATTTTATAAAGACATTTTTTCCCCACTCATTTATTTTATTTCATTTCTTTCATTAGATGTAAATATCAGAATTGTGCCTTACTTTATCATTTTGTCTGGCTATTTTTTACTCTTCCTTGAGTAATATTTTGCATGACCACTTTTTACTTCTACTTGAGTAATTTCATTTTAAAGTACAGCTACTCTTACTTGAGTACAATTTTGGGCTACTTTACCCACCTCTGGTTCTATGGTGCTTTCTTTCCAGTCCTACAAGGGATAGTCATAAAATATATAATATTATATGGAAAAAAAAATATGAAAATATTTTCCCGAACGATGTCTCAATAAATCAGTACGTTCAGAAACATTTATTTTTATTTAAAAAGTCCACAGTATACTGTAGTTCTGCATGATGATAATACAAGGCCAAAATATTCGTTTTCATTACATAATTTTTTCTTAGCAATAATAACAATTTTATGACCATCCCGCATAAGTCCTGAGGGTCATATGTTCCTTTGGTCTATATAATGAAAACCTGACAAAGGTTATTGTGGGAACTCATCAAAGCCAGTGCATCCTCCAAAGTATATTTACTGCTGGAGTTAAAGCATGACAGGGATTGAATTTTCGTTCCTTTTTTGGCTGTTTGATTGAATTCTTTGTAGAGACCTCCACAACCAAAAAAATAATGATCCCAGCATGCAACACTGACAGCTCCACCACCAGCAGTTCACCCCTATGTCCTCATCCATGTGTTTCTACTGTAAGTTTGTTGATTTCAGAGTACAATAATCTCTGTTGCAGAAGCAAAAAAGAAATACATGAAGCAACATATTGAAATATGATTTTAGACCTAATATTATGTCCAAAAAAGGTCACCATTTCATAACGGTCCAATTTTTATCCTGCAACAAGCAAGGGAAAAATGAAATAATATCTGAAATTGGCTTAGGAACTGTCCAAACCATCACTAAAACCTAGAAGGATAGTGCTGCACCATTAACTGCAAAGAAGAAAACACGGTAGGGAAAAAAAAATAAATAAAAATCATGATTGGATATCACGTAAACGGTTGGTGACAGTAGAAATCGGAGCTATGCTTAATAGTGAAAGTAAGAGCATTTCCACACAGACAGTGTAAAGAGAACTCACATCATTGGGAGTAAATAGCTGTGTGTCCATAAACAAACCACTTATTAATGGGACAAAAGCTTCAATTTGCTAGGGAGCATAAAGATTACACGTTGAAAACCATGAAGCGATGCACTCATCATTTCCAAGCCTCTGGAGACAGTGTTATGATCTGTGGTTGCTTCAGACGCTCACGTCTAGACTCAGCAACGTTATGTGGCATTAAAATTAAGCCAACTGATGACCTGAATGTACTGAATGACCAGATCATCACATCTATGGAGTTTTTATGTCATCAAGGAACAGCTGTTCCTTCATCAAACTCTCTCTCTCTCTCTCTTTCTCTCTCTCCTCCAAATCCTCCCTCATCATGAAGATTTAAAAAGGCAGATGGACAATAAACACGTCCTTACAGAAAACGTTTACATGTAACGAACTATCACTGTTATAAAGTAATGATTGTACTGTACTTTTTGCTTCATTACATTACACCAGGTTACTATAGAAATGATAATCTATTAGAATGAACGCGTTAATATAAACATGTCATTGGAAAAACACAATTATATAGTGTGCAAAATTAAAATGTCATTTATCGTCCTGTGTACAGGGTCGTGGGAGGCCAGGAAACACGAGGGCACGAGGCAGGGTACAACCTGGACAGGGTGCCAATCCATCACAGGGCACACACACACACACACACACACATTCATTCACACACTATGGGCAATTTGGGAACGGCAGTTAGCCTAATCTGCATGTCTTTGGACTGTGGGAGGAAACCGGCGCACCCAGAGGAAACCCACCAAGCACGGCGGAGAACATGCACAATGAAATGTCATTTACTGTATATGAAACTATTTCTTTTGGACTAATTAAGCATAACCATAAGATTGAGGTTTCTTTTTTAATTGCTTTCAGTCTAGTAAAGTTTTTTACATCAGCATCAGAAGTACTCTTAACAGCTTTAAAGAACAGGATGTGACCTGGCTGTTACATAAAGCCGCTGTGAAGGCTGCAATTACCGCAGCTGCTCATTTCTTCGCCCCCTCTTAAGTCTCAGCTGCACTTTTCCTGTTCTCCCTGAATAACTCCCCGAGTGAGACTAAGCTAAGCGTCGTCTGTGCCAGACCTTTTAGGAGCGACCGTGGAGTGAAGAAATGACTCCGAGACGAGTCGAGGCTTTAATTATGTTTAAAAAGTGGCCATTAGGCCGACTGGTAGCCTGTTGTGTGAAGGCAAGTCCTAATGAGCTATTATGCATGCAAAAATGGCACTCCGTTTCCTTTTCCTCTTTCTCTGTGCCCTCGTCATCATTGTGATTCATCGAGCTGCTCCTGAGGGGAATGTCAGAAACTCAAGAGCTGTAATGTTTCTTAACAAGACCTGTCAGTCAGGAGACAGACCTGTTCGCTGTCTGTCAGGTGATAACACAGCCTAGAGCCCAGATCGAAGCTGTGTGTGTGTGTGTGTCTACTGTACGTCTCTCCTTTGTACCATTAATGCTTAAGCAGACAGACCGAGACATGAAAACACCTACATACTCTATCTGCCCAAGCAGACACATTACGCTGCTTACATCTCGGGAACATTTTCGAGAATGGTTAACCATATTATGGCCATAAAACACAGATTATATAAAAAAATTTTATAAAAACAAATAAAAAAAATTAGAGTTGAGCTGAAAGTTTGATCCCCTTGTGTGTTTTGAAGGAAGAAAACACAATATAATAACTATGAAAAACTAAAAGGTATTGCAAAAGAGATCTCTTTGCACAATTATTAGATAGAACAATCAGAAACTTATTTATTTATTCATTTATTTATTATTATTTTATAATTATGTTTTTTTTTAAAATTATGTATGTCTTTATTATGGTGTTGCTTGATCTCGTCAAAAAGATTGTTTATTACATCATTACGTTCAAAAAAATGATTTGTTCCCCCTGTCAGCCATGACATCAATTATATCCTAGTAAGCTGGAGACAGGATCATGGGCACCCAAGACTCACGCCTGCTGACGGGGAACAAAGTCCAGCCCGTCTTGGACGATCCCACAGATAAGCCAATGTAGCACACAACACCAAAAAAGACAATGTTGGCCATTAGAGAAAGACACCATAACATAACATGGAACTCCTGAGGTGGCAGTGATCCAGACCTGCTGTGCCTTATGGACCCATCAGACTCATCTTGCTGCCCCACTCCTGGTTGGAAATGTCATCACATAGACCGCGTGGTCTGCTTGGGATTCGTGTGGTGACTGGGGACGGTTCCACTTCAACATGAAGACGGTCCTGGCCTCGGATGATGCTGACAGCTGTTTCTCTAAGGGCCTGTGACTGCAGTTCCTTAATAGTTCAGGACTGGAGTTTCCTACAGTCTACCTGAGCCTCCGATAACAAACCGGACTCCATATTCACTTAAAGACATCATCTGGAACATGGAACTTTCAGGTGCCTAACACACAGTATGACTGCAGATCAATCCCTGCCATCGGTTATCACCCAAATGAGGACGAGTTCCCTGTTGAGTCCGGTTCCTCTCAAGGTTTCTTCCTATTGCCATCTCAGGTAGTTTTTCCTTGCCACTGTGGCCTTCGGCTCACTCATCAGGGACAATCTGATCATTTTGATTCATACACATTTTCTCAAATTTCATACACATTTCCATAATTTTCTTTTGAAAGAGCCCAAGGACGATCAACCCAGCCTCCAAACACCCCAAAACCCCATCTAATCAGGCAAGAAAAAAAAAAAAAAAGACAAGTCAGATCCATTGAGGTCCCATCCAGCAACCCACATCATCCAAAGGATCCCCAACAAACATCCTGGTGCTGGACATCACAGCACACCACCACACCACCTTGTGGAGTCCTGACTCGAGGGACTAGAGCTGCCCCGGAGGCACAAATGGAAAAATTACAACAATACTGGGCATAATGTTGTGTTTCTATGTAATGTTATGGATGATCGTTGTATAAGTTTGAAATAACAAAGGAATAACGATGAAAGGAAGTAAGCACAAAAAAAAATTGACATAACGTTTGAAATCTTAGCCTTTAGTCTAGAAAGGAGGAGAGAAAAAGATTTGCAGCTTCGACTATGAATGAACTTAAATTCATTCTGAACTTAAAGAACAAACTCATTATGAAAATTCGTACAGCACAGCAATAAAATAATCGTGATGTTATAAATACAGCGTAAGAGTTTAATGGACGGAGCAGGAAATGGCAAGACTTTGTCTGTGAACATACTGTACTGATTGCAACCCTACGTGAAGTCTTGTGTCTGGTGTGAGTATTTATAGAACCTGTAACTGATTAGGAGGCAGTCGAGGGCGGAGCGCTGAGGCCGAGGCGATTGTAGTGGCATGCTGGGATGAAAAAAAAAAAAATTACAGGTTGCAAAAAGGGTGAAAAAACGATTACAAAATCAGATGAAATGAAAAGATGGTTGATAAGAACAGACATCAAAGTAAACAATAAAGCAAGGAGCTTTTACATACATACCTAAGAAATCGGGAGACCTTGGGGGCCATTCAACTGGTTTGACACTAACCCACATTGGATAGATCCCTCCAAGTGATGGTATGGTGTGGTATATGGGGTACAAAGATAGTGGGGCCATTCTTCATCAATGGAAACCTCAAGGCCACTGGATATTTGAAATTGCTACATGATGATGTGTTTCCCTCTTTATGCACCGAAGCTGGCACGTTTCCTGAGTTTTTCCAGCAAGATGGTGCACCACCACATTATGGGTGTCAGGTCCGAGCATTCCTAGATGAACAGTTTCCTGAAAAGTGGATTGGTCTTCGTGGGCCAGTTGAATGGCCCCCAAGGTCTCCCGATCTGACCCCCTTAGACTTTTATCTTTGGGGTCATCTGAAGGCAATTGTCTATGGTGTGAAGATACGAGATGTGCAGCACCTGAAACTACAGATACTGGAAGCCTGTGCTGGCATTTCTCCTGCGGTGTTGCTATCAGTGTGTGAAGAGTGGGAGAAGAGGGTTGCATTGACAATCCATCACAATGGGCAGCACATTGAACACATTTTATAAGTGGTCAGAAACTTGTAAATAACTCATGAAAGAATAAAGTTACGTTAGAAACAAGCACACCATTGTTTTTCTTGTGCAATTCCCAATAAGTTTGATGTGTCACATGACCCTCTTCCTATTGAAAAAACAAAAGTTGGATCCAAGATGGCCGACTTCCAAATGGCCACCATGGTCACCACCCATCTTGTAAAGTTTGCCCCCTCACATATACTAATGTGCCACAAACAGGACGTTAATATCACCAACCATTCCCATTTTATTAAGGTGTATCCATATAAATGGCCCACCCTGTAGAGAAGTTGTGTTCTTCTATTCAAGATCTTCAGGAAATTTAGATTTTTTAATTCTGTTATAATGTTTTAAATATTTCAAAAGGGATATATTTTGGTGAATTAATGAAAAAGAGTAGGATATCAAAGTTTTAATGCTTATATTTAAAGATTGGAGTTACATTGAGGCATGCACTTGATCTGTTGTGAAAAGCACATTATTTTTGCCTAGTATATCTTTTTTGCTTTAAATATATTGATATTTAAATATAATAAATATATAAATATTTAATATGAATATAATTAATAATATATATTAATGAACTCAACAAATATGCTCTTATATCTCACACTGAATTAAATCACCTCTCAAAGCTACAGTATAAAACTGTATATATATATATGAAGTACTATCTATCAAAAACACATACACACCCACACACACACATACACAGGGTAGAAATAGACACACAGACCAGTAAGAATAAACGTGCAGAGGGAATGAAGGGGGCGGCAGCGTCCTGACTCAGAACACAACAAAATCACGCATCCGTCAAATAGTGGCTAATAAAAAGACAGCGAACGTGACGAGGGCTGTGGGGCTGAACGGCAGAAAGCGTGAGAGGATTTCTGAGGCTGACTCGTGGGTGTGCTGTGTCTCTCACTCTGTGCTTTTGTCCCTGTACATACAGTATCTCTTAGTCTGACTGAAGCTCAAATACACGCTGTGCACATTTTCAACACACCTCCAGGAGGAACATTAGCCTCGCGCACAGCACAGGGCTTAGAGTTAAGTTAAAAAGCCTACAGCAAAAGATGAACTGAAGGGAGAGATGGAGGAGGAATAAAAGGATTACTGACGCCCTACTTCAAATGCAAGACAGTACACACTCCTGATAACATGTGCATGAAATGTTCACTGTACACAATAATAATAATAATAATAAGAATAATAAGAATAATAATAATAATAATAATAATAATAAAAATATTCATTACTTCTCAATATATACAGTAGAACTTTACATTATGAGATTCAGTAGGGCACATCGATCATGGGTTAGAGAGGGATCAGAATGACTTAAAAGCACAATTACTAAGGAGACAAAGTGTTGTTTAAGATAACGACATAAGGTTATCAGATGTGTTTTCTTGCTGAAAGTGTTTCTGTGCCTGGTTTTAAGGTGGGTTTTGGCAGGCAGCTGCTCTCTCCTCAGTATTGCAGACCGTATAGACCTGCTTTCACCTGTTCTGCAACCGACAGTCGGTGTAATTAACGATTGTTAGAACACCTGTCATGCATCCCAGTGCTGTTATGCCCAATATCAGCGCTCGTTAAATACCTAACAGAACTAACTGCTGTAAAATATTTATTCACATTGTAAACAATATATAATTAAATATTCTTCGTTTTTGCTTCATGATCATGCATATTACCGGCACTAATAAGACACTACAACAGTCTAAATATTTATATATATGTATATGTCCCGATTCTTGCTTTACCCATGTGAAACACATTTTCCCCTCTACTTCATTTTTAATTACTTATCAACGAGTTAATAATTAATACCCAAGCAACCTCTCCTGACTGTGCATGCAGAGAAAACAGATTACACTACGTTTATTGTATCCACTTGAGAGCATCTACCATTTCCACATTTGTAGCGGTTCTGCTTCAGCATTATCCAGGAACTGATCTTTCCACTTTAATGCCTCCTCGAGGGGCCCGAGCAAGGTTCAGAATTTGACATGGACAAGCTCACAAACTGATGCAACGGTACTGATTCCCATCCAGTGATTAGCTCCAGGGATAAGTCTGCAAGAGGGCAGAGTCAGATCGATAAGTAAGAGGCGTAACATGGTACTGCGGGGCACAAGGCTAATGGGAATAGAAGACCGTCGTACACCTCAGACTGAAAAGAGCAGTAGACCTAAAGGAAGCACTGCGAAGTAAAGCGTAGTACACGGTATATTTCGGGCCGAGAGAGAAACATAATGATGCAAGACAGCGTATAAAATCTGTGATAAACTGATAAATAATGACTTACTCCATGTCTTAAAATGTTCTTTTTAGTATTCTTGTAACTGGAGAGTCGTCACAAACAGTTACAAGTGTAGATGTAGATGTAGGTTCATTGCTCATTATTGCAAGTCAACACTTCATGTTTTATTAACTGAAAACATACAAGCGTTGCCAAAGTATGACTGCAATCAAGCACTTTACATAAAGCATCTGGCAATTACCTGTACAGATGAGTTCTATAAGCAGCTGTAATCAAAGTGGGTATGAATTATTGATTTGTGCAGCCCAAAGGTGAAGTTGCGTCTTTTTTGTAGCTATTACGGAAATTGTACCCAAGCTCCTAGTAAATAGCTGGCGCTTCTACTTAAGCACACCCTCAGCAGGTGGGCCTGATCATAAGATTTCGGGTTGATGTGAAAAATTCCCACTTATTAGTCCTTTTTTTTAAATGGTTTCGATGGTGGCTATGATGACCTTGGCATTTCAGGCTTTTAGAAACTGCTGATCTCCTGGGATTTTAAACACTTCCATAAAGAGGTGCAAAAAAAAAAAAAAAAAAAAAGCCCACAGGAATCGGAAGTTCTGTTGGTAAAAATACCTTGGTGATAATAGATGTCAGAGTGGACGGGATGCTAGTGTATCTCAAACTGGAGAAAATGTGACATAGGGGTGCACTGACGCATAGGTTTTTGTGGGCAAACTGTGAAAACGCTTATATGTAGGCCATAGGTTTTTCTAAGATCTGGCCAATCTCTTCTCCTGGGTGCGTGAATATAAGTACTGTACTGTATATGAGGACCAGAGATATAGATTTGGCCCAGTTGTCTTAGCAAAACCAGTGGCTGCATGTTTGACTCACATGCTTAGAACGTAACCCGACTCCTGAGTGCAGAACGGATGAGAAAATCAGGTTTTTTTTTCTGTCAGGTCCCAAACAATGCTTGATAGCTCCCAAACAGTTTGAGAAATCTTATCGATTTAAAGTTTAATCAAGGAATGAGGCCCTGCTCTCCAGTTTGGTGTAAGTTTTGTGGGGGAGAGCGCAATACTGAGCATGTAACAGGGAGTGAAATAGAGGATGGTTTATTATAAATCGATGCGAGTCCACTGTTATATTTGACAGAGTGATTTTGCCGTGATTTCAGGCCCATTTCGAATCGGTTAACTATTTATGATCGACATGATTTGTTGAGCTCTTTGACATGATGTGTTTCATTTTCCAATTGGACCCATAACGTTCCATTGGAGAACAGTTTGATATACGTTTCGTAGGGTTGCATGGAAAATTGAGGGTAATATGGGGGGAGGGCCGAAGACTATCACGTGTTTCCTCTGAACCACGTGACGCCAGCCGACCGCATCTTTTCGAACTGCTCGCTCACGCACGCACCATTGGGGGGCGGCGTAACACACTCGGAGGACGGCGCTATCCGCTCCCTCCGTTGCGCGAGCTCACAGACGCCCCTGATTGGCTGTGGAGCCGTGATTAACGTGGGAGCACTAAGTACCTCTCATCCCTCCCCTCTGAGGGAGCTCGGCCAATCAGCTCTCTCTAGACCTCCGGCTGCGAGAGGTTACAGCATCACCCAGGAGTTGAGTTGGATGGGCTTAGAACGAAAAAAACACATTCCGCATATCTACAGAATTATAAATATTAAAACATCTACAGTATTACATCTGATTAATTAGTGTTCAATACAGCCCTGACCATCTTTTTTTTAACATTTGACAAAATAAACCACTGGGCCCGTATTCACAAAGCTTCTTAGAATTCTCTCAGAGAGCTCCTATCTTAGCTTAAAAAGTCCTAGCTGGGAGTCGAAGACTAAAAGTGATTTAGAACACTTCTCTGAGCAACTCTGAGTGAGGAAAGTAGAAAAACATTTATCTTAGTGAGGAGGTGTGGTTAAGCCCGTTGCTAGGGATGACGCAGCAGATCAAGGACTGTGATTGGTTGATAAATAATCACCTCTGACCTCTGCAAAGGTCTTGAAATGTGCTCTTTGTGAAAACAGACTATATGATAATAGAACAGACAATGAAATCATAATGTACATGAAGAAATTGTATAATCATGACTATAGGCTACTTTATGCAAAGTTTCTGTTAGTGCCTAAATATCATAAAGATAATTAAAACAGCCAAATGTTGAAAATGTGTCGACTTTTGAAGCAACCAATTTCCACACAGTAGTCACTATATTTAAGTTCTCGCATTTATAATCCATTTTAGATTGATGGAAGCAAATGGCTCACCTTTTACCAATTTACATGATTGCGGGACAGTCTGTTTAAGCTGCACTTTTGAATGGCATGTAGCCAACAATCCAAGAGAGATGAAAAACAACAATCAATTCACCATTTTGTCCTCTGCTATAGAAACGCTTAAGCCTCTCCACTCTTAACAAATTTTACCTTAGGAGTTGTTTTTAGGGCTAAGATGTTTTGTGGATCATTTTTATCTTTACTAAGATTTAGTCCTAAATTTAAGGAGAAATCCTGAGAAAATGTCATAATCCTAAGAATTTTCTTAGAATTTCATGACTAGGAGCAACTTTTAGGTTAGACCTACTTTCCAGTGTCTAATCTATAAACCTACATACATTCTCATGCTATTGATCGATCAGCTCGAGTTTTTTTTTTTTGTTGTTGTTGTTGTTTTTACTTTCTCAGAATGCACATACACTGGAGGTGAAGTCAAGTCTCCCTTGTGGCTCTCGTTTAAGACGCTGTCAGTAACAGACACTAATTAGCACTAACAAGCTCCCTTGCGAGCTTTTTTTCGCTCCATGCTGCCATTGTTCTCAGCGAAAACTGAAAACCAGTGGATAATGTTTAGTAGGATGTCTTAAAAATAGGGGTGTTAATGCACCAGTGAAGGGGCGATTAAGTCCGGACGTTCCCTGCTGGTTTAAACACCCACTCTCGCTCAGTTCCTTAACATTAGCAGTAGCGCTTTCCTACTCACTCTAAAGCAAGAGCACAGAATTTCAAGAAATTAATCAACAGAACAGTTGAAGAACAGATCGTCCTGTCTGCAAATGTCCAACTATGTACTCCTAGAGTTCTTGGTTTTGCTTAATATGTAAAACATTTCAAGTGGAACATCTACAAGAAGTAAAGAACGCCTACTGTAACTATCCTTGAGGAACCGCTTTGTAGGGACTCTGTATGGGTTCTATATGGAACCTTCTGTGGATTGTGTACTCTAAAAGGAGGTTCTACATAGAATCTGTTGTTAGATATACAGTAAACTATTTCTGAAAGGTTTACTTGAAGAGTTACTACTTCAAACCCTGTGGGGGTGATCTCTGAACATATATTCCACTTGGAAACCTTTGGTGCATTTAGACTTGTAAATGTAAATTTTTACACTACACATTGGTAGATCTTATGGGATTGAAATCTTATGGGAATTTAACTTGGAACCTTTTGGTACAGTAATTGTGGATTTTAAATATATTGGACTCTCTAGGAGTTTACATTCTGAGAATAACTTCAACCATTTGGTGGGTGTACACTCATGAAGGACGTCTACTTGTAACCATAGGGTGCAGATTCTGGAATGGGTTCTATGGAACAATCTGGGAGAAGTAAAGATTTACAAATGTTCTACTAACCTGTTGGTGGAACTCTTAACAAGTTCCCACGTGTGACATTTGGCAGGTCTATACACTAGGTATAGAAAAGAATCACTACCACTCACATTTTGGTGCTTTGCAGCCTGAATGAATGAATACAGACATTGAAGCCATTCCGATTTGTCTCCAGTATGCATTTAAAAATGAAAAAAAAAAAAACTGTCTCCAGTGTTCATTTTAAAAACCTGATAAAAATTATATATAATTTATTTATTTATTAATTATTATTATTATTTTTTGAATGAAAAATGATCTTACCATTTGTGTATTGCCTGAGGCTTAAACAAGCCAAATAGATTTTCCCTTTACTGGGACCTAATATAAAAAGACACTCTCCCCTGTGTTTCTGCTGTTCTGTTTACAGACACTGAAATGCCGCATTTGGAGAAGGAGTGAACAAGCACTGGACAAGCACACTTTGGTGGAGCTCTGAGACTTGTGTTAACTTGGTAAATGAACAGAAAAGAATAAAATAAAAATACACATGATTCTACCTAGAGCCAAAAAATGCCTGAATTTCTGACAGCATCAGTCTCTGCTTATTCTTCCCCATACTGTACTGTAAGTAAGCACATGAGAGAGCCATTCAATGCATAAAAGTAAGAGAAAAAAGTAACACTGTAACCTTAACATGCTTTGATTTTCTCTTTAAAAATATGGTGCAAGTTTCTCCAAGCTTGAGACCAGGCATCAAAATGAAAGTGTATACTCAGCAGCTCTGTCTGTACGGCAAAATACTGTACAGCATCCACACCAAACGAAAAGTAGTCAGCAAAATCTATCATCTGACTCAGACACTGGCAAGCTGATTTATATGGAGTCCTGGCAACCAGACAAAAGCCTTCCAGTCGCTCACTTTTTTTTCTCTCTCTCTTTTTTAATCCCAGGAATTGTGGGTAAGTGCGCAGACGACTGAATTAATAACACACTCTCTGCTGACAACAGAGTTTCAGGGAGGTGTTTTAATCCAAGAACATACAAAATCTATCATATTTGTCACCCTAACTTAGGAATTTTTTTATTTTACATACATTTACATACAACAAACTTCAGTATTCCTAAATCTGAATGATTTTCTATTTAAAAAAAAAATAAGTAGATCAACTTGCAAGGTACATATTAATAATATTCTATAGTTCGAACATGTTACATACTGTAGTAACATTTAATTTACAGGAACTGCGTCTTATGATGTACCGATATACAAGGGGCGTTCGAGTCAAACTGGGAATTATGGTAAAATTTCTTGCGAATGAAGGCGTACAACTAATTTCACAGCATTTACTGTACAAAAGACATCTAGCACAGTTGATGATGAGACTCTTCATCAGTAAAACATTTGAATGGTGCAAGCGATATAAAAAAGTCCATATGTCGGTGAATGATAATCTCGGATGAGGTGGCTCAGACACCACTGTACTCGTTTTACCAAGTAAAACACCGTATCCTTGATAAATGACTTGCATCTGTCTGTGAAAACCATACACACACTCATTGTTATTCAAGCAACTCATCTGGAAGTTACTGTCACATCCCCGTACAGTCCTGACCTCACTCCAAGCCATTTCCACATATTTGGCCCGTTTAAAGGCGTTCCTGGGAGGCCAGTGTTGAAGCCAGGCAGTGTGATCTTGGCTCAGGTGTACTAAATAAAAGGTTCTACCTTGATGATATCCAAGCACTAGTGAAACACTGGAATAAGGGCATTAGTGTACAATAGCAGGGGATTACTGTATATAGGAGATTTTTTAATACAGTTTTTACACAATCAAAAGTCCCTGTTTGACTTGAACGCCCCTTCATAAATTGTTGATTCGGCACACTATACAGTATGTCACTAAAACTGTGTCGCACTCTGCATACTTATGAACTATTATAGATGCTGAGTATTAGCACAAGGTTATTTCCTTACTTTGATTAGAGAAATCATCTCATCTACTGTAGGCTTTTAATTTGAGACACAGCTCTTGATAATAATATTGAATATTTAACATCTTACTGCTGCACAAGGAGAAATATGTGTTCCACAACAGCTGGCATGAAATTAATAAACATTACAGTGGTTGATGTGAAAAACTATTCGACATACAACAAGTACTGTAACCCCCCATTTTTTGTTTCCAAAGAGCCAGTATTTCTTGTATTTTTAATATAGTTTTGAGGAATAGTTCCCATTGCTTCATGATGGTTTTTTTTTGGGGGGGGGGATTTTTTGGGATCCTCCCACAGTCTAAAGACACGTAGGATAGGTTTGTTGGTATTCCCAAAAAAAATTGGCCATAGTGTGTGAATGAGTGTGTGAGAGTGTGTACAGTGTGTGTGTGCCCTGCGATGGATCGGCACCCAGTCCAGGGTGTACCCCGCCTTGTGCCCTAAGTCTCCTGGGATAGGCTCCAGGCCCCCCGTGACCCTGAATACAGGATTAAGCGTTATAGATGATGAGTGAGTGAGTGAGTGAGTGAGTGAGATACAGTAGGTCTTTAGCCAGAGACTCGGCTGTGCAGACATCTAGAGGAAGTTCGCTTCACCACCTACTGTAGGTGCCAGAACAGAAAAGAGTCTAGATACATGTCCTGCATGAAAATGACAGTTGGTTATCCGGAGTTACCCCAAGATTGCAGGCAGTGACTGAAGGAGTGATCCGATTGTTGCCCGGGGAGATGATCCTGATCCTGACCGGGGGGGGGGGGGGGGGGGTTAAAAAATGTT
>JAAGKR010001044.1:58004-80504 GCA_011419295.1 Clarias macrocephalus
GGGGGTTAACAAATGTTGGTGCAGATGTTCAGGTGACAGATGATCAGGCCGGTGATTAGTATACAGTACTGGTGATGCTGAATGCTGAGTGGTTGGAACCGACGAGAGGGGAAATGAGGTCGCTGCTGAGGTGGTTACATAAACAACCTGTTTTTAAAGTGGTTCTTTCGACACTGTGCAGACTGGCACAGTAAAACATTTATTCCTATTATTTCTGCATCATTTAATTTAATATGACCAAATGACGGAGAGCACAAAACTTTTTCACAGTACTGTAGATCTTGTACATTTACACCAAGGTTAAAAAATACAAGCAAGAAAAAAAAAAAACTCGCTTACATACAGGTGTGCCTTGAGCGAGCTGGAGGGCGGAGGAATAAATCAAACCGTATTTAATTTTACAGCTGCACGTGCGCTGTAACACAAGTAGACTGTGAGAACGGAAGAGGATTCATGGCGTGTCAGAGTCATGCGCTTGCCTTATAATTCATTATAATGACACACTTCGCTTTTCCTTTGTGTTAGCGTCTGTCATTGTATTGTTGTTCCGCACAGTAGAGTGGATCTAACCCTGCGACAACGTCTACTTCAGGCATACAATGAACATCGTTTCACCGAAGCACTTTTCCTCATTTAGAGGAACGTACGGCGCTGCGTGTTTCGTTTCCTGTTTATGAGCTCAGGTGTCCACATTATAACATAGAATAAATAGACATAACGTATTTTTTTTTTTCTCCTCCTGATTGATTTTCATTACAATTTTAACCACGTACTAAACTGAAGGACGGCAAAAAAGAAAAAAAAAAGAAGAAAAAAAAAGAAGGTTGTTCAGAAGAAAGCCTCGAACATCCTTCGGCTGGGAGTTAAACGGCCTTGCCGGGGATAAAGCGGTGACGCTGTTCTGGTCTTCTGCCAGATCTCCATTATAATTACAGTTTATCTTCAGGTCGTGAAACTACGTACATCGCACCACCGCTGGAACGTCTCCTTCTTTAACATCGAAAGGTGACTCGACGATACGGTAAAACTTTCCTCTATCACGCACCCCCCCCCCCCCCCCCCATCCCCTTTGTCCCATTTAGCTTTTGTTCTGCAGAAATTATTAGCACTAATGACTCGAATCTGAATGTGGTAATTTGTGATTGCAGGTTGAGAAATGAAAAGCGCATTCGAAAGTGATTGTTACCTGCTGGAGAAATAATCATCTCAAATGAGATTTTTCTCAAAAGGGCGAGACTTGATCGCATCATCTGAGTCATTTCGGATAAAATCGAAAAAGCGAGGCTATGCGGAAAGAAGTTTGTAGGATGACACTTTTGAACACGGTTTCAACGTCTCGCCCGTATCCTGCATTCAGATTTGCTCATTTTCCACCTGCTGGCTTTCTAATTCCCGAAAGATAAAGGGCAGCCAGAAAAGGAAAATGAAAAGGAAAATGATCCTGCACTTCAGGACACTAAAGTTCAACATTTTAATAGCCACAAGCGTGCCTTCTTTAGTTCTGGGTCAGTATTTTTCAAGATGGTGCTCAGGGACTTCATCATCTTGCGCTGACATTTTTGCTCATTTGATTTTACTCTACAGTAAGTTTACGGAAGATAGAATACAGATACGAGAGCAGTATGACAGTTATACCCTGCTGAACTGAACCGAGTCACATCTCAGCGATCGATATTCTGTGCACACACTGTTCTCTGTGCGCTCATCAATCAAGCACCGCTACACGCACACCTCAGAAGAAAAACATGCTGGTACGTCTACTTTGATGCGCTCCTGTGAGTGGACGAGTTAGACCGGCGTCCCATCAAGCCTGATTTCAGATTTTTAAATAAGGCCAAAACAACCGTGACCAGGATGAACGGCTTCACTTGAAAAACTAACCATTTAATACAGTTATTCCATTATCTTATTAAGAAATGATATGGTGACACAATGGAGGCTGCATGTTTAAAGCCTGGCGATGCCATGGCAACACCGGCATCTCTCGTCTCTCAGTTCAAAAAGATGTAGCAGCTTTGTTTTTCTTGTTTCAAGCACTCTAATCATCCCTCAAGAGTCAGGCGGATAGATTTTCATTCTTATTTATTTATTTTAAAGCGTGCTTTCAAGTCAGTATGTGGTTTATTTCTAGGCTAGCATGCTAACAGTGCCTTTAAAGTGGCGTGAGCGGGCAGAGGGGTTTATGGATACACATGCAGCTTTATTGGCAAAACCAACAAACCCGAAGGACAGAGACAACGCTCAAGTCATAAAGGGCTCAGGAAATCAATAAACTAATTGTTTTGGCCAAATCAAACATTTAAGAAGTATCACATGACTGAGAGTGCTGATGTATCACCATGTGGGCACAGAGGCACAGTGCGAGTGCTGAACATATCTCAGCTGTGCTCATATTACTGTATAAGTACAGCAGTTCCACAAACACTATTTATTATCAACAGATTATGATTGGTTTACGTATTTACCCAGGCAGCATTGTGGCGTAGCGGTTAGCACTGTGGCCTCGCACATCCAGTGAGTCAGTCGGTGTGTGCTTGTGTGCCGTTGTGACGGATTTGGCACCCGGTCCAGGGTTTATCTCATCTTGAGCACCGTGTCCCTGGGATAGGCTCTAGGCTTCCCGTGACCCTGAACAAGAAAATTAATTTTGCTCTGCCGACAAGTAACTGGTGATTAACAGTTAGCGACTGTAATTAAAGTTTTAAATATTCTTACCGCTACTTCCTGATGTCTCCAGAAAGTGTGTAGCCAAAAAGTGAGATGAATGAACCATGGAGGTGGTGGACAGTCCTGAGAAGCTTGATATTTTTACTTTAGAATATCAGCTAACTTCTGCAGTTTTGTGGTGGAATACTAAATAGCATAGCATGGAAAGCTGGCTCGCCATCCCTTGTTCCAGACACCAATTAGGGCCCTTGGTCAGGGGTTAGAGAGGGATTTCTGATTCAGCCTTGTGTTAGTGCCACGTTGTGGGTTCGAGGCATGAACGCAGAGGTCCAAGGTGTTTCCAAGAATCATGTTTTTATTTACAAATCAGGGAAATTAAACAAACAAATATACTTTAATAATAAAACAAACCAAAACACGTAGAAGGACACGGAATACACAAACTAAACTCACTGACATTTACTGGGTGAAAATCAACAGATGCAAGACAAGAAACTCAACGAAACCAAACTATTCATGATAAAACTAATGACCAACAAAGGTTGCAACCTGGGAAATGAAGTCTAACAAAACAAACTACAAACACAAAAGACTCAGGGCGCTTTGGCGCCCTCTAGGGGTTATCCCTGACAGTTAGGAGCTAATTCTCCTTTTATTGTAGCTTGTGTTAGCTGTTAGCAGAACAACATTTACAGTTCGGAACAATTTTCGGAAAAGTTTCTCTTTAAGATGACATAACGTTATGTTTTCTTGCTGAAAGTGCTTCTGGGACTGGTTTTGAATGCTGGTTTTGGCAGGCAGCTGCTCTCTCCTCAGTACTGCGGACCGAACAGACCTGCTTTCATCCACGCTGCGACCGAAAGTTGGTGTAATTAAGGATTGTTAGAACACCTGGGACACGGAGCGATGCATACAGTATATCAGATTACATTGAATACAGCACTTTTGTACAACTGTTGTATAAAACATCATAAACCAGCTATTTTAAAACCAGAATGCATACGCGACATTGCTGAAATCCTTTGAAATATGGTATGACATTACAGCTCTAAACCCAATGAGAAGGCTGTACAAGTGTAACTTATGACATTTCCTCTCTTTCCTCTCCCAAACAGTGTTTCTGTTCCTGAAAATCTCATCGCATATAAACGCAACATCAGCTTTGTTGACGTGCTGAGTGCTGATTCCCACATCTACTGCATGTCATGGATAAATGAATACCGTACTCACACAAGGCTTTGTATTTCTTATGATACCCCTTAGAGTGTCAAAAAGGCATCTTTGTGAAAACCTCGTCCTGGAATATATAATTGACTTCGTCCTATAGGAGAGGATAGAACGTGCGGACTCGCAAAGCAGAACTCGATCAGTGCCAAATCGAAATGTAAATTCGCTCAGGCTTCGGTCTCGTTTAAGCGCTGCTGAAGCACGATTTCAGAACATTTCTCCCAGTACGCCTTTAAGGAGAAGATAAAACGACAAAGCCGGCTTGATCTAAATGAGATTTTCACTATTTATGAGCTCGGGGGGGAGGACTATTGAGCTACCAGATATATTAATCTCAGTATACTCAATAGACAAATTTATAATCCGGATCTATTAACACAGAAAGAGGGCAGCTTTTTGCCATCGAGTGAGATAGATAGATAGATAGATAGATAGATAGATAGATAGATAGATAGAATTACTTATTTAACCATATTGAATATTTGTTTATTAAAAGCATGGAGCTTCTCAGTAATGCAGTGTTAAAAGACAATAATAGTGCAATTAAAAACAACTCGCTCGCGGCCGTAACTGTGTGAGATGAACACGCAGTACATTAGCAGCATAACTTGCTTCATTGTACCGCAGAGCGGCAGAGGTCTGGAGGAAATGCTGTCTCAGTCAAATATTGCAGTAATTGCTTATACGTAGGTCTTTGTTAGATCAAATTCCAACCCGTGAATTTTCACAAGACACATTATCCATTAACTGCAAGGAAACTTTCTGCTTCGATTTTTGAACGATTGCTTGGCTATATTTCTCCAGGGGAAAATACTAAACACTTGTTAGACTGTATACTATACTGTATGTCGCAAGCTTGGAAAGGACATCAGAAAACAGGGTTTGACCAAAATGTATGTTTTTTTTTTCTTTACTTAAACGAAAGAAAAACCAGCGGTGATTGCATTCAGACCGTAGTTTTGTGGATTCATCCATAAAACCTTGTGTAAGGAATTTGGGAGTAATATCAGCCTTGCTTCAGAGAAACAGATCAACTGAATCACTCACTTTTCGTCGATACCACTTCATCCTTTATACGCAGGGGTTGCAGGGGGCCTGGAACATATACTGTACCAGGAGACGTAGGGCACGAGGCTGGACTACCCTGGTACACACACTTGCACGCTCACACACACACTACAGGCAATTTGGGAATACGTATTAGCCTAACCTGCATGACTTTGGACTGTTGGACACTACAGAACTTCCTTTCTGTTGTTTTTAAGAAATGTTTTTAAGCAGTTATAATTTAGCAGGCACCATATTCAAAAGTGTATGATGAGACAAACTTCAAAACTGGAGCTCTTGTCAGATTTTCCTGGTCTGCAGTGAATAGGACCTACTGAAATTGGTCCAAGGAATGAAATTTGGTGAGGGTCATGGATGGCCAAGGTTCTTGATGCATGAGGGCAAAGGCTGGCCCATATAGTCCCAATAAGAAGAGCATCAGTAGCTCAACTGAAAAAATGTTCATGCTCAATCCAATTAAGCATCTGTGGGTTGTGATGGGAAAACAAATCCGATCCATGGAGGCCCGAGCTTGCAACATACAGGACTTAACTGGACACCATCAGGGGTCTAGTGGAGTCCATGCCATGATGGGTCAAGGCTGTTTTGGTGACAAAAGGGAGACCAGCTCAATATTAGCTGGGTGGTCATGATGTTATGGCTGATTGGAGTATATATAAGGTGTATATTTGCATTCTGGGACCACGTTCGTAAGTTGGATTTGTTTGTAAGTCTGACAAAGTGACTATTATACACTTTTTAAAATCTTGATTTGCTTAAACTGACCCAAAACAATCAGAATGATGTTCTGTTCTCTCCATTTGTTCAGCACTTAGAGTTGCTTGTGTTTGAAAAATCTCTCTCACTACTTTAGGGAATATAAACCCAAACAATGCATAGATCACTAGATTGAGGCAGCATTGGATAATAACTATAAGATGGCAAATATAGCTTGCAACTAAGGTGTTTTAAGACCTGAGGAGTAAACCTTATTCGATAGTAAGTTAAGATGCCTAGACAATTCGCTATGTTATAAGGAGCACAACAAATAATGAAGATAAGTACCAGAAGGAAGATGAGTCCGGTAGTTTTGTTTCTCTGGTTTGTTGGTAATTTGACTACGGTTTGCACAGTCCTGATGTGGTAAACACCCAGGAACAAAAAGGCACACACAAAAACAATGTTCTCTTTATGCATAAAATAAAGGAACGCAGTCTCATTGCTCTCTATACAGACTCCTGAGTAAGTAGATGCCGGGCAGCACGACTGGCAACACTGCCAAGAGGCTCACCACCCACACAAAGGTAAGAGCACATCTGACACTACGTCTTTTCTTCCAGCCTGAGTGAGGGGGCACCATGGTTGTGTATTGCTGAACACTCATCAGTACCAGGAACATGATGCTGCTATAAAATCCAGCAGGGAAAGTATAGTAAATTACTTTGCATGCTGCATCTCTTTCGAGAGTCGATGGTGATAGACTCTGAACACCAGTCCAACAGTGAACACGCTGAAGATGCTGGTCAGTGATCTGAGCCTAATGCCGCATACACTGATTACAACAACCAGGACGTTACCAATGAGGATGATCCCAGTGCTGAGGATTATGGGAAATTCTGTGCGTCAATATATTCAAGCATGAATCTTTCTCTGTCTTGTTCATAATTATAAAATTATTCCTTGTACACAAATACATTGAAAGTCTTCATTGTTGTAGTTGTTTCTGAAAAGTAAGTAAGTAAGTAAGTAAGTAATAATAATAATAATAATAATAATAATAATAATGTTGCTATTATGTTTTAATCACATGCTATTCATTTCTTTATTAATTTATGTCTGTCAAGCTCAACTAGTGGTTATATCTCCTGAAATTAGCCCAAATGCGCTCAAAAGAAATAAATGACATCAGTTTCATAGTTTTAAATTTTGCAGTGTAAAATCTTGAAATAATTAAACATATACATCATACTCAAAAAAGAGTATCTCCCTCAGTACGGAGTGTTTCTTAAAAGCAAAGCAGGTATAAGTGACATAAATTTAATATTGTATTTGATATAAAAGTTTTCAACCCAGCTCATGCAGTAGTTATATCCTCTGCCCAATATTTTGATATTTTTCTAGTTCTGAATTCTGTCATTTGTTTTATTTAAACCATTTGTAAACAGAATTTAAGTTCTGAGGTCTATTCTATTCACATCTATTCTAAAAGTTGATGTGATAGAAGCAGAAAAACTGGGCTTATCTTATCTTATCTTATCTTATCTTATCTTATCTTATCTTACCTTACCTTATTTAATTTTATTAATATAGAACTTGTAGTTCATGGTAATCTTGATTTATATCCTGCTCTGGGAATTGATTGTTTAAACTGTGCCAACTCTGAAGAGGACGTTCTCCAGTCTCCGTTCGTGCATCGTGTACAGGAGCTCGCGTTAGAAAAATCTCTCGCACAGTCTTATGATATTTGAGACCAAACAAAGCATAGATCCCTGGATTGAGGCAGCATCGGGTGAAGACCAGAAGACGGCTGATGTATTTTGCGTAATTGAGATATTTAAGAAAAACTGCAAAAAAAAAATTTATTGGGTAAAATGTTAAGGTGTATAGAAAATTGACTATGTTATGAGGAGCCCAACAAATAAAGAGCATACAGTAATTACGAGAATGAACGGCGAGTCCGATAGTTCTGCGTCTCCAGTTCTTCGAATCTTGAAGGCACACACAAAAACAAAGCTCTCTTTATGGGTGAAGGCGAGAAATGCAACATCGCTGTTGTACTTACAGGTTCCTGAGTCAGGAAATGCTGCAGTGTGTAACACGACTGCCAATGTTGCCAAGAGGCTTATCACCCAGGCAAAGATAAAAATGCATGTGACGCAATGCTTTTTCTTCCAGTCTGAGTGAGGGGGCACCACGGTTGTGTATCGCTGAATGCTCTTCAGTACTAGGAACGTGATGCTGCTGTAACATTGAACTTGGAAAATACTGTAAATTGCTTTGCACACTGCGTTACTCAGAGTCAAACCCGAGATATACCAAGTGATAAACCCTGAGCACCAGTCCGACAGTGAACAGCAGGTCTAACAGAGCCCGTTAAATTGAGTATGAAGATGCTGGTCAGTGATCTGAGCCTCATACACCTTTGAAAAGGTTCACATTACATGCCACATTGCTCAGTTCCTATTTTTTTGGTCAGATTGGATTTGCTATCATGACGGTTCACATTCACAATTACAAGTGACTTTTATCTGACTTTAATGTGGATGCATTAGTCCTGGGAACCGGCGCGTATGCACACATCAATACATCTTTGCTCTCACAATCTGTGTTAAAACACATTATGAGTTTGCAAATTCATTTCAAACAACACTTGGGGTTTTCTCTGAAGGATGACAAGCAGTTAACCAGCTGTATTTGTTGAGGTCTAGAAGAAAGAAGAAAGCCAGACATCATGCTTTGGCTGTTTTAGCATTGCTACTGTATGAAGTACGCATGCATGGCTTGCTTAGTGAAAAAAAAATACACTTAATGTATTTGCAAATACATACATACTGTATTACATTGCAAATATACTAAATACAAAAAAAAAATCCATTAAAACATAAAAAGTGTACTAACATCATGTCTTTACTCATTTTTTTTTTGGAATTAAATTTTAAACATACTTCAAAGTGATTGTATTATAGTATGTTATAGGAAAATATATTTTAAGTGAAAGTTTAGTGTAATTTCCAAAGCACTTTTTTTAAAAAGAATATTTGAAATAATCAATGCAACAATGTAAAGAAAGCATACATTGAAATACAAATTTGAATATACTGTATATAATATATACTTAAAACAGGTTATAATATAGAAAATGCATTCATCATTTGTAAAAGGTCCTTAAACACTTTAGTGTACTGTTAACACATTTGCAGCAGAGTCGTATAGAACATTGTGTGCATTATATAGTATAACAAAGTATATTTTTATTGATCACAAATTGTACTTTTTGTATTATCGTTAGAAAAAACAAACAAACAAACAAACTATATATATATATATATATATATTCCCCCAAATTATATCTCCAGAAATGAGTATGCTCATGAACATTTCTTCTTGTTTAAAAAACCCGCTGTATATCCCACTAAAGCGACAAAACCAAAGTGCGGCACTCAGTTGAAATTTTTTTAGTGCGCCTTCTTCATGACAGTGCGTCAGCCCATTCAGCTCACAAAACTTGTAAGTAACTTGGTGTATGAAATTCTGCCTCATCCCACTTATTTCCCTGATCATCGCACCCAGTGATTTCTTCCTCTTCCATCACTTGAAGAAACACTTCACTTTTTGGCAGGCGTTTGATGATGAGGTACAGTAATTACCGAGGTGGAACTCGGTAAGCGCCTTCTTCATGACAGTGCGTCAGCCCATTCAGCTCACAAAACTTGTAAGTAACTTGGTGTATGAAATTCTGCCTCATCCCACTTATTTCCCTGATCATCGCACCCAGTGATTTCTTCCTCTTCCATCACTTGAAGAAACACTTCACTTTTTGGCAGGCGTTTGATGATGAGGTACAGTAATTACCGAGGTGGAACTCGGTAAGAGCCAAAAAGAAGGCTTCTTCACAGACGCTCTCCACCAGCTTACCCATCGTTTGGAAGAGTGTGTCGTCTTAGGTGGACGAGCCACCAACATTTGTTTTCATTACATTATTTTTTCTTAACATTAATAATATTTTATGACTGCCCCTTTTAATGTACGTATACTACATTAAACTTACACTTTCATTTGATTAATCACTGAGTCAGGTACAGTAAGTACATTAGTACACACACAGCCGTATATTTTAAGTGTACTGAGTATACTTGAGGTTGTTGCACTTTAGCACATAAAAGTGACTTGATACACTTCAAATCGCTCTTTTGTATAAGTTAATTACAATTTAAATTCACTTGATTAAAAATTAATTGTTCCAAAATGGCAAACTTCAAGGATACTAGTCATTAGTCTGGCTGAATGAACTCAACTCAATAGCTTTAGCATGCTAGAATAAATGCATTAGCATGTTAGGATATACTTAGCATACAGTATATTATGCTATTATCAGCTGAATCAGACAAATATTCATTCAAGTCTGTTAATTATGGCAAAAATGGTTGAAATGAGAATTCTTACCCATTTCCCTGGTCCTGGATTATGGCCTGGTTTACTAAATTAAGTCAAATCGATTACTGAAATAAGTTATTGAATTACATTTTCCTTATTTGTCCTGAGTACCGATAGAGTGTTTACAGTATTGGAATTCCTCCTTTATTTTCCTCTTTCACACTGCACATCAGCAATCTGCATATACCGTACCATGACTGGTGAAAAGCACACACACATGCAACAGACATGCAGATCCGACCTGATCTTTCTGTGGAGGAAGGTTTTGAAGTGTGAGCTACTGGAACTCATAACATCAGAACCCACCCACATTTCCTGTTAAAACTTTCTGCAAATGCTTCTACACCTCAATTTGGGTCAGGATGCTGATTAATCATATAAAGTAACTTCCATAATATTTACCTAAAGTAACAGGAACTATATACGTACAATTAATTGGCACAAAATATAACATAACATAACATTCAAATGGTTGAAAATAATCAATAGCTCAAGTGTCATGTGACTTCAGTCTCTGTTATCACTAGGGGTCACTACTTATCTAACGTGGAATTTCTTATGGTTAAGACTGCCCAGAGAATTCACATCAACCACTGTTACTTCTGTATCCAGTCCACCAGATGCTAATGCCAAGATTGCAATGAAAGAACTACATGCAGCCATTAGCACACAACAGTCAACTCATCCAGATGCTGCTTGTATTGTTGTGGGTGACTTTATCCACTCCAACTTAAAAACAGTGCTCCCTAGATTACACCGGCATGTTTCCTTCCACACCTTGGAAATAAAACCTTGGACCATGTTTCCACCAACGTACCTGGCGCTTACAAGGCTACCACCCTCCCCCAGCTGGGATAATCAGGTCACCTCTCTTTGTTTCTCACCCCTGCATATTCACCACTCATCCAACATGTGGGACCAACAGTAAAAACAATCAAAGTCTGGCCAGTGGCTACGCTACGCTACACTTCCTTTATCCTGGACTATAGTAACACCACGACAGACAGTGTCACCACCCAGAAACGGATCACTATGTACCCAAATCAGAAGCCTTGGATGAACAAAGAGGTTCGCCCCTTACTGAAGGCTCGCAATGGCACATTTAGATCTGGTGATGCACCGGCCTACAGGCCTTAATGCCTTACTACATCAATTCCCAGCACTCTACTGCGACATGCATTAATGATTGCCGCCAGTAGCATTCACCCCATCATCACCAAGTGTTTTGAGTGGCTGGTTCTGGCAGACCTCGTCTTCCTGCCACTCTGGACCCACAACAATTGCGATTGAAAGTTCCACAGCGCTGCACTCTGTCCTCTCTCACATGGGCAATAAAGACACCTATGCCAGAATGCTTTTTCTAGATTTTAGTTCAGCGTTTAACACTGTCATCCACTCCAAGTTAGTCACCAAACTCCTGGGCATTAGAAGAAAGGAGAAAGGTGACACACACACACACATCAATAGAGAGGTGGTGAACCGCATCACCGTGGCATCCATATCTTTGAGGATCTCTCCTGGACTACCAACTCTAGTCTGGTCAAGAAAGCTCACCAGCGCCTCTTCTTCCTGAGGGTTCTGAAGAAGGACTATTTCTCTTCAGACATCCTGGTGAACTTCTATTGTTGCACCATCAAGAGCATCCTGACCAGCTGTATCACAGTCTGGTGTGGGAACTGCACTGTGTTGGACCAGGAAGTGCTGCAAAGTGTGGTGATAACTGCCCAACACATTGTAGGAGCTTCACTTCCAAAGATTGATATCACAAAGGACTTCCCTCACCCTTTGCCCTACTGTCTTCTGGGAGGCGCTGGTTCCCCACAGCTGCTTCCTTGCTGAACTCTGCCTCCACCCGAGCACAACATACAGTACACATTGACTGAAAAGATTACCTTACCTTGCACTAACCAAATTGCTGCTCTCACAACTGAACATAAACTGAAAACTCAGGACTGCACTTTTCATAACTTTTGCACATATTGTTTATTGTATGAAATAACCTCATCCCACTCTCAATAACAACTTGCACACATGTATATAATCTTCTCTACTGCATCACAACCATGGTATACAATGTGTTTCTTCATCTATAACCATTGCACTCATTGGACATAACCCTTTTCTGTGCATATTTTACATATGCCATATATACTGCACAGTGTACAGTATATATCCCTTTCTGTATATACAGTATCCCACTCTGTGTACAGTTTACATATGCGTACAGTATACATATGCTCATTATTTGGCATAGTATACCATATCTTTCTCATTGCATACATCTAAATCACTGCACTCACTTTACACAACTCTTTCTCTGTATACTGTTTATATGCAAATTCTTATAATTCGTTTGCACATTTGCACTCATTGTATTTACCTCCCTCACTGTATATGGTTTACAAATGCAAATTCTTTATCATGGTATACAATACCTTCCTTATTGCACCACCTACAGTATAATCATTTGCTCATTTGCACCCATTGTAATTTATCTACCTCACTATATACTGTTTATATATGCAAATTATTCTGTACTGTGAAAATGCACTTCTGTTGAGATGCAAACTGCTTTCCGTTGCCTTGTACCTATATGTGCAGTGACAATACAGTTGAACCTAATCTAATCTAATCTAATCTAATGTAATCTAATGTAATCTACATAAAGAGCATGCAGGAACCATGACATAAAGGAAAACAGTGAATGAATTACAGACATCCAAAATAGTGGACTTTGTGTGGTTTTTATGCTAATGTGACTTTCCGATTACTAAATAAATCCAGATATTACTAAACTGAGCAGATGATGTACTATCAACACACAGGTTTTTAATTTCATCAATATTTTTCTTTATTTGAGCAGACCAAGTGCAATACAATACTAGCATGACATTGTTCAAGAATATTATTAATATGAAAGTAAAATAAAATTTGATCCAAATTGCGTCTAAATCAACCTTTTTCGTGTAAAAGAATCTGAAACTCTGTTTCCTTACACTCTGAAGTGATACAATATGTCAGCACTGTAGTCACTTCTTTTCAGTCACAGAAGGATTTTTCTTTTCATCTAGCTTTCATCGTCTTTCCAAAATCTACATATATACGTACTATACTGTATGCATAGTATACTGTGTATATGTGCTGAAGTGTGTGTGTGTCTGTTTTGGCAGATAGAGAAGACACCGCAGTATGAAGCTGGTCTTTTGCAAGCAAAACATGGTTTGTATACGATGCCAGGGCTGCATCATAGTTTTTGGGATGCATAAAAATGGACAATACGTGTGCTGGCGATTAATTCTGTCCTGAAATATACTTATATATTCATGGATTATTAAAGTAACATTATATGTACAATTAAGGTTAACATATAATCACACAAACATGAAAAAAGCATTCTATACTCCTGTATACTGTACGCAAGATCCCACTAGTAGCAGCATAGATTTATGGGCGTTCCGCAAAACATGATGCGGAAACTTTTGTTTGCGCATGTGCAGTGAGTGTATGTAGGACGGATTCACAGGTAGGATATAAATTTACATAACACCGACTGAAGACCTTATTGGTCAAACAGAGTCATGTGATCATTGTTGCTGCGTCTGACTGGTGAAACCGTCAGGTGGTTAGGAAAGTAACGAGTCGAGTGTGGCCGAATGTAGCGGATTAAGAATAGCGTTTCGTCTTCACAAATTTATTCAAGTAAAAGTAAAAAGTATGGTGCAGTAAAACTACTCATATCAGTATTTATTTTCTTAAAGTTACTCAAGTAAATATAACGGAGTAAATGTAACTCGTTACTGTAAGGGTTCACCACTAGAGGGCACTGTGTGCCCGATAAATTTGTTGTTCGCAGTTTGTGTTCGTAGACTCAGTTTCCCAGAAGGTACCTCGGTCAGGTGAGGGAGGAAGCTCACCTGAACCGAGGTGGCTCAATTAGATCCACTATTAAAAGCTGGTAATTCTAGGAAACTGGGTCAAGCATTATTATTGTCAAGTGGGCATTCCTTTTTGTTTGGTTTTGTTTTAGTTTACATTTGGTTTATGTCATGTTACGTAACATATGTTTAAGAAGGCTCTAGTTTTGTAATGTGTCTGCTTCATGTGCATTTGAGTTGTGGAGCTGTTTGTTTGAGTATGTGTGGTTAGTGTGTCTCTTATGTGTAAGTACTGTTCTGTGTGTTTCCTGTGTAGGTTTCCCCTTTCCATGTTTAGCCACTTGAGGGTTTAGCCGCTAGTTCTTAGCTGCTAGTAGGTTTAGCCGCTAATAGGCTTAGCCTCCAGTAGGTTTAGCCTCTAGTCGGATTGGCCTCTAGTGGCTTTAGTTTCTAGTAGGCTTAGCCTCTAGCATGGATTAGCCTCTTATGTGTGTTTAGCTTCTTGTGTGTTTGTGTTCAATGTAGGTTCAATGTAGGTGTCAGCTACTAATCCTGATAGTTACTAACCTGGTTAGGTCAATCATCCCCTTCTACAATAACTAGTTTAGATACTAATCCTACTAAACTACTAACCCGTACAAGCAGGGATCTCTAGTCTCTCCTGTCTCTAGTCTGTCTCGTCCCAGTTCATTTTAGCTCCAAGTTTGTTTTGTGAAGCTAAAGAGCCTGTGTTAATCTCTATACCAGAGTTAGAGCGTTCTTTGTTTAAAGTTCTTTGTTTGTTTATTTACTTTATTATAGTTCATGTTTTGTTTCTTTTGAATAAAAGACTCTTACTGTATGTTCAGACCCTCTGCGTCTATGCCTCAACCTTAAGCCCACGGCAACAACAGCCAGTAATACCACCTAGTCATGACAGTTACTACCCACCTCTGCACACTACCATAGCTTGTGCAAGGTAACCAGAGTACCTGGAGCAAAGTCTTATTTTTCAGGAATAAATAGATAAAAGGAACGCGACATATTTATGAATATGAGCTTTAAAACTGCTGAAAACATCCAATTTTTATCATAAAGAAGCATGTCTTTGTTATGAAAGGTGGGTGAAAATTATTTAGGCAATAAAAATTGGTAATAAAGTAAATATTTCTAATAGAATTTATTAAAACAAATTGTACATGTACTTTATTACATAGGAAAATTAAAGCAAATCTTTAAATTTCAATGTAGGCACAGATGGCGTCAACCTGTTTCCTCTAACGGCCGAGGATGAAATTGGTCTTCTGAAGGAAGTCATTTAGTATTTTGCTAAGAACCACCTGAATTTGTGGCTCCATGTCCTCCAGTGTGTCCTCCTGCATTTTTCAGGATGTTGGCTGGGACGATGTGGACCTCAAGAATGGCCTTCAAGAAGTCCAGATCTCACTCCATGAGATTTTTTCCTGTGAGGGCTACGCAAAGGAGGAGATGTACAGGACAAAACCTTGCACACTGGAGGACTTGAGGCAGTATATGTACTGTACATGTACATTTTATTGCAATAAATTTTTATTAGAAATATAAATTTTACTACCTATTTTAATATCTAGTTACTTTTCACCCACCCTGTAGATTACCCCAAAAGATGCTTAATACCAGTGAGGAAATTATCATAACCATAAGTTCTATTTGAGACTTCATTTCATTTGCTTTGTACATTTACTTTTCTCAATGACAATGACAAAACAAGGTTGAATCTAATTTAATTTAATCTAAATGAAATGTTAAATTAAAATGTTATAGTTGTCATGTTTCCTGTGGGACACTTGGTTGTGTTCACCACGGGGTTATGTGTTCACCACTTCCATTTTCTTGCTGAATTTTCTTTCTTTTAACGCAGATTACTTTTTCTCCAAGCAAATCCTTGTCCATCCTTTTCAGATCTTGATGCATCTCTACATGCATTTATTATTGTAGGTTAGATTACTATAATAGTTTGTACAGTGGTCTCCCACAATCATCCCTGAACAGGTTACAGTCAGTTCAAAATACTGCTGCTCGTCTTCTGACTAATACACGTAGGCGAGAACATACTGTATAACCCCTGATTTGGCATGGCCGTGCTGGCTTCAAATTCATTTTAGAGTTGATTTTAAAGTTCTTATGCTTGTCTATAAAGCTTTGCATAATTCAGCTCCAAAATACTATACAGTATATAAGGATTAAGTGGTAGCACAGTAGCTTAATAGTTGGCACTGTCTTGGGGTCTATATGTGCATGGATTTTTCATAGTCTCCTCATGCTTGGTGAATTTCCTCCGGCTACTCCAGTTTTCTCCTACAGTCCAAAGACATGTAGATTAGATTAATTGGAGTTCCCAAATTGTCTGAATGTCGACTGGAGCTCCTTCCGCAGTTGTTAAATGGGAGTAAATACAATGGTAATCACCAGTGGCCTCCAAGGCCCCTTGTTGGACTACAGAGGTTCCTAGATGGATGAATGGGTGGATTTACTGTGGCTGCTCCAAATCTGTGGAATAACTTGCCTTTTAATTTAAGGTCAGCTTCAAATCTGGCTACTTTAAAATCTTTGTTAAAAAAATCTGTAGTCCCAAGTTCTCTTCCCGATTCTGGACAGCATTCTGTAGACTCATCGAGGCTACTCCAAGCCTTTCATCTGGTTACCATCCCCAGACCAATGGTCAGACTGAGAGAGCCAACCAAGATCTTAAAACAGCCATTCGCTGTATGACCTCCCAAGATCAACAGTCCTGGAGTCAAATGTTGCCATGGATTGAGTATGTACACAATGCACTACCTAGTTCCTTCAGCCCAGGCCTTTGTTTGCCGTTGCAAGAGGACCTGGCTGCGGGGTAAGGACCAGACTTGTGGCTTAGTGGTTAGCACTTTGTGCGTTAGCACTTCGATTTCCACCTAGGGTTTGTGTGCATTTAGTTTGCATGTTCTCTCCGTGCTTGGTGGGTTTTCTCCGGGTTACTTCAGTTTCCTCCCACAGTAAGTGACCATATAGTAAAGAACTGTAAGTTCGGTTAATTGACATTTCCAAATTGGCCGTAGTGTGTGAATGAGTGTGTGGGTGTGTGTATGTGAGTGTGCCCTGTCATGGATTGGCACCCTGTCCAGGGTGTACCCCACCTTGTGCCCGAAGTCTCCTGGGATAGGCTCCAGGCACCCGTGACCATGAATACAGGATTAAGTGGTATAGAGGATGAGTGAGTAAATGAGGTCTGAAGTAAAATAAAAAATAATAGTTGCACTTACATTATCAGTTTTGTCATGTTTGAATAGAATCTTTATGAATATTTGGAATAGAGTCTAATGAATCTTTCTCTGCCTTGCTTCTTTTGTTTGAGATACAGTATGTGAAAAGAGAAATGTACATCAGCCGCATCAAGAGTAGTTCATCAACAGTAGTTTTGCCACTTTATACTGTACAGAAGAAAATGCCAAATACATGTTTTCTCTAAATAGGCAGAATTTTTTTTTTTTAACTTTTAAGTAATAATCCATAGTTGTAATAAATAATCCATGGTCTTCTTTCTCCACAAGCACAAGATTATTGAAGGGTCGCTTGACCTCGAATCCAAATTTCCAAAAAAAAAAAAACAACAACAACAACTAATTCAGCAGCTTTAATTAAATTTCAGTTTCGATCCCACTCGCTGAAGGACAACCATGAATGAAAACAATTAATATAAAAATGCAGGCTGAGCTCTGTATCACCGCACCGCATCCAGAATGATAATGTTTAACCCTCTACGTGATTCAGCTCTATTTAACGTGGACAGACGGTTGAATAGCAATGTGCTTGCCTCTTTCACACTTCCAGCTTATATAAATACTACCTTGCACGAATTCAGGTCTTCACAGGCCCGTATAAATGGTACTTAGTCACACATGCACTCTTGTTTTGAATAGCACTGGCTGTACAGCCTTGTGAACCTCAGTATTATCTTGTGAGTATTTCTGGAACAGCATGACAAACAGTGTGTGTGCTTGAGTTTCTTTTTAGCAACAATATACTGTATACTGTATAAGGTGAGTCAAAAATGATCCGCCCTCTGGCTGATAATATTTTAATTAACCCTTAGAAAAGACAAATACATCATTTTTCAATCGAATCTCCTTGCTTTTTAATACACTTGGTCCATCAGTTAACAAGCTTTCGTATTCCTTCATTAAAAACCTTTTTTGGCTGAGTTGCGAGCCATGAACTCACCGGTGTCTTCACTTCTTCATCAGAAGTGAATCTTCATCCTCGTACGGCTGTTTTCAGGAGACCAAACGAGCGCTGTTGATTGTTGAACCCTTTTACCTGATAATGTTCTAATACTGGCCCTTGAGAATCCCAGAAAACCGTAAGCATCAATTTTTTCTGATGGTTGACTTTTGAACCGTTTCTTGCTCGGCGTTTGAGCATGTTTTCGTTCCATACTCTGCCGATTGCTCTCAGACTCGTAGTGATGAATCTGTGTTTTGTCACCAGTAATGATTCTCTTTAAGGAACTTTTACCTTCCTTAGAGTATCGCCCCAAACATTGTTTGCAGACATTCAGATGCTTCTGTTTACGCTCGTCTGCACCAGGTGCATCCTCAGACCACGAAAAAACTAATCACTGCATGCTACTCTGCTTTCGTGCAAATCACAAGTGGGGCATAAATTTTTCACTCGCACCGCAGGTACAAATTAACTGATGCAATACATTCACACCTGACTGGGAATAAGACAGTGGGACCAACAGAAGTTTTAATATAACCGGTGTGCAGGTCATTTTTGACTCACCTGACTCACTATTGTTTGTGTATATATATATGGATATGTTGAGCAGGTGTTTTTAAAGACGTTCAAGCCATTTTTTTCCCGCTGTGCTCCATGTTATAAGTGTTATGCAATCTGAGCGTAGCAGCTCTGTAGCATCTCTGTTCCTTGGGGAAGGATGTCAAAATAACAGAGAGAGAGAGAGAGAGAGAGAGAGAGAGAGAGAGGCAGCTTCCAGTAAGTATGCAGAATAGGATTAACGAGTGCAATTTGCCAACAGGCAAATTCAAGCAAATTTAAAATGAAGTGTGATTAAAACAAAGACATGGAAGCACATGTAGAATGACAACAATGGAATCCAAAGTGAAAGCTATTACACGGTAAAAGCTGTATAATATCTGTAATATCCTCATCTAATAACTAAAGGCCAGTTTTTCATCCGTATCATAAGATTAGAACCGATGCCTCTAGAGTCTTAAAAAAAGGATCAAATCTATAAAGGCTCTATACATACACTGATAACAGAGAGATGAAGCAAAGGGGCCTTAGCTATCCGAACATGTGTGAGGGTGAAAGGAGGTCAGCAGTGTCGAGGCACGGTCAGATAAAGTGCCCACGCTGAGATAGACTCCGGGGTTTGACTGACAGGAGTGTTTACCCTGGCAGAGGATATTAATCTGTCAGACAGGGAGATAGGGTTTAGTCAATATACACACGCCTCATTACTGAACCCAGAGACGAGCCGCCGTCTGCACTGCAATTTCACCGTCTCGTTATTGGTGGAATATATAAACAGCCTGCCTATTAGAACGGCATATTAATTGTCTGAGTATTCAGTTAGGAGGAAAACATGACAGGTGTTCGGTTATAGGAAAATAACCAAGAACGGAATGGTGTGATATGAAGAGGAGGTTTTTAGAATCAACTTCGAAACATTTTTGTGTTCTCATTACATGAGCGAATGTTAAATTAAAGTCTTAAACGCATAAAGTTTAACACGCAGCAACATGCAATGCATGAATGAGACCGATGATTTGAAGTCTGAAAAAAAGATTTGATCCTTGTCTAGTGCTGATCTTGCTTCCGTTTGGACTCTGTCTCTGTCTCGACCTCTGTCAGACTAGTTGCGCTCTTGAACTTGCCAATGCCTGCAGTGCACACGGGCATGAAGTGGAGCGCTACCCAGTGGACACAGGCAGGAATGCAGGACAATATACAAAACCTAGAGACCTATTGGGGACATTTACTGTTTGATGTTTCTCCTCTCACTACCTTCAATACCACAAAGTATTGTAATGTCATGTTGTCTCATTGTCACTTTGTCACTTGCATGTGCACTTTATGTTGTCTCTTTTGTATAAAAACGTAGATAGTTCTCGGCTAACTTAAAATGTCAATCTGTCTTGTCTCTCAGCTAGCCAGCTAATTAGGTTTCTTAGTTAGCTAGTTCGTTTCTGTTAATTTATGTTTATAAAGTTTATGTTGTACAGTATGTAGCGCCTTGGTTCTGGAGGAACGTTGCTTTGTTTCACTGTGTACTGAACTGTACATGGCTGAAGTGACAATAAAAGCTGACTTGACCTGATTTGACTTGACTTCAGGATCCATTAAAACCCTAGAAATGTCAATACCACAAATGTAATTTCCTAAAGGCATCTTGTGGGCATTTCATAGAGTAAATACTAAATGCTTACAGTACATTGCCCTTCTACTGCTTATCTGAGGGCTGGTCTGCATGCTCAGTGGGTAATACAGTACAAACACATTAAGAAGCATTTTGTTCCCTCTATGCCACAGTAACATGCCGAAATTTCAATATAACTTACATTTTATATACAATCATTTTAATTAGAAACCCCACAACAAGAAAATGTCCCCATGTCAACAAATAGGCACATTTGCTTGTGTTGCACATCCAATATATACCAGGCCCTCTGATAAGTAGGGTTGTGAGAAATCGTAAGAAATGATATTGTGATAGAAGCACAATGATAACTGTATTAACTGATAACGTTTGTATTCGCTGTATTAACTGGTAAAGTTTGTTTTGCACCATATTTCTCAGGTGTCTAGTAACTTGTACTCCACAAGCGGGTACACTTGCAGTTCAGGCAACACACAATATCTGACACTGTATTTTTAGCTGCATTATTGGCTTATTGGTCGGCACTGTCATCTTGCACCTCCCACGTTTCATGTTCGATTCTCGCCTCGGGCCTGTGTGCACGGAGTTTGCATGTTCTCCCCGTGCTTGGTGGGTTACTCCGGTTTCCTCCAATAGTCCATGCAGATTAGGTAAACTGGCATTTCCAAATTGTCTGTAGTGTGTGACTGAGTCTATCTGTGTGTGCCCAGTGATGGATTGGCACCCTGTCCAGGCTGTACCCCACCTCGTGCTCTAAGTCTCCTGGAATAGGCCCCCCGTGACCCTGAATACAGGATAAAGCGGTATAGATGTGAGTGTTTTTGCCTGAGTACATAAAGGTTTATTATTATATTATTTATATATAATATAATGAATGAACTACTGTAAATGCCCCTTAGTTGATATATTTACGTTATTTAAGCTTCAATGGTCCTCACAGAAGCCGTAATCATTTCTAGGCCTACTATATACTTCCAGCCTTTTGTACTAGTTGCACCTTAAGTAAAAAATACATGACCTTTTCCTATTACAGACATGTTTACTCAAAATGTCAGTGTAAATACAAATCAGATGACAATGAAACCTTTGTGTGAAAACTGTGTGTTGGCTCTCGGCTCTACTCGGCCGTGTGTTGGCTCTCGGCTCTACTCGGCCGTGTGCATGTAAATCAGGTGGTGTGTGAGGTGCATGCTGTCTCTCACGCTGTACTAAAGCGAGCGACTGTAATGAAGGCATAATTCTTTGTGTCTCCGTGGCATTATTTTCCTCATGCTGCTGTCTCGTTAGCGCTGGGCATGTGTTTTTGCTCTCCATCTACCGAGTCATTTCCATCACTACCCAACTGAAATTAGTAAAGGAAAACAGGGTCATGTTGGGAATGTTAGTTTTGCAAGCTTATTACATATAAACCTCTCCTTAATAAAATCTCTGCAATCAAGAACTTTTTCCGGCGAGCGATGTGTAATCAGAGGCTCGTCTGTTTATTTATTTCTATATTAATGCCACAGTGAATTGAAGACTTTAGGCAACACATCTTTTATTCATCAGCATTGACTAAAAATACAGTAATGAAAAACATATTAAAGGAATATTCCAGTGCCTTACAAACAGTCTCTGTATGTGTGGTTACAGCAAGAGGCAAACAACAACAACCACAGCACTTCGTGGGGAAGCTATTATTGGGCGGGTGTTTGTTCCAAAACAAACACAAAACAGGTACAGATGATAGACCTTAAAATAACAACTCACAATGCCAACAAAGATAATGAGAATGACCCCAAAAACCAACAGTAACTACAACCATGACAACTATAAAAGCAGCACCAAGGACAGCTATGGACAACAAGACTGTCCACAGTGATAATAGTTACTACAACATTGACAACTATGATAACACGGATGACAATTCTGACAATGAAAACAACAACAATGTTCAAAACTACAAAATGGGTCCAAAATGATCCACACTTCGGGTACTTTAATACCTCTGTTGGCCGCACTCGGCACCTTCCTTTAAAGACTACGGTCTCCCCAGTCACCGCTGTGCAGGTGTGAACGTGTCACATCAGTTCATTTGTAATTGGGCTGAGAACAAAAATGGATGTCCCACTTGTGAGTGTTTTTTTG